>CAJQZJ010031998.1:11061887-11131728 GCA_907164525.1 Lophiomys imhausi | reverse complement strand
CCCCCCAACAGCTCTCCCTTTCAGTCCAACAAATGGTTCTTTCTCTTATAACTATAAATACAATACAAAACAACAGAAATAAATAGGCCACAATTATGAGAGTTATATGGCTTAGCATACATTCCCAATGTCCAGTCCATATGTATTTGGCACCTGACTTTAACATTCTACTATCTAACCATCTCCATGAGTTTAAAGTTCTATATCTAACTCAGCATTCATACTAGTTTGCATCACAATTTTAAAAACATCTTCTTAGATCCAGAACACCCTCTTGATTCCTAAACAACTCAAAATTTAACTATGAGGCCACGATTATAAGAGTTATATGGCTTAGCATACATTCCCAATGTCCAGTCCATATGTATTTGGCACCTGACTTTAACATTCTACTATCTAACCATCTCCATGAGTTTAAAGTTCTATATCTAACTCAGCTTTCATACTAACTTGCCTCATAATTTTAAAAATATCTTCTTAGATCCAGAACACCCTCTTGATTCCTAAACAACTCAAAATTTAACTATGAGACTCGAGCTATCTATTCTTCAACCACCTCAGAGACCTGAGAGGGATAAATGTATCTGATTATATAGGAAGTGCAGGGCCTGCAGCTTCCAAAACTAAAAAATGATTATCCCCTTTTTTAGAGAACAGTACAATCAAGGCTCAGCATTAAGGGAATTAACCAAGGGTACAGAGCTGGCTGTGTGATGCAGCTGGGATCTAAACTCACTTCTGATTTCTGGCCCCATTGTCCTCATTACCATCAGTACCGTCCTCCAAACTTAACTGTAGTCTCTAACAGGACTAAGAGTGCTGAGCAAAGCGGAGGTAAGATGTGCTTGTAATTAAAGGGAAGTCACATGGTAATCATGGCTGCAGTTCAGTGGCAGAATGGCAAGAAACTTTACAGGCACTGACTTATATCTCACAACTTGGAATGTCTCTTCTTCAATCTTTAGAACAACTAGCCCTGTCATTCATATTAGTGTAGACACAGATAAGGCCAGGACACTTCACAGCCATCTGCTGCGCAGCAAACATTCTACATTGCTGGTAGGCTTTTGCTTAGTTCTGCTCCCTTAGGTATAGAATCAAAGAAACAACTTTTAAAGTCCAACTTTGCTTTTATTTATTTGTTTTTGATTTGCTAACCCCGCCCTACACTCCCTAGTCAGAACCACAATGTTAAAGATATTGGCTGCACAGGATAACTACACTATAACAAATGCACCAAAGGGAACATGAACATAGACATTTTTTCCCTGTCAATGAGACACTTTTCCCTACTGGTGCTGCCTTGTAGGCCCCCAGTGTATGAGGAGGCTTTTGGCCCTCATATGACTACTGAACTGGGGAGGGGGACTGTTACGTAGGGACACTCCACTCCAGAGGAGTAGGATGGAAGGGTTAGGGGGTAGAGGGTGGGAGGCCAGGACTGAGAGGGGTGGAAAGAGGGTACTGTGATGGAGATGTAACCTGAAGTAATAAATAAATATTAAAAAAAGATATTGGCTGCCTGACAGTCTCATGTTATTTAACTGATCTAATAGGACAGCCTGCATAGAACCAAATTGAATTGGAAGGCCAGATCAGCTGTGCAGTTAGCAGGGAGAAAAATCTTCCTAGACTTAGTTTAAATGGGAATATCTGCTGGATATTCTTCCTTAGAGCCAATAATGTTATACTTTAGAGCTTAGGGTCTAACTTTAGAAATAGGAAACAATAGGACTCATATCAGGAGCTTAAATTTTTTTTGTATTAGTGTTCATTCTTTGTACATAGTGATGGACTCCACAAAGGCATTTCATTCTGCTATACCATGCATTTTGGCTATATTCACTTGCATACTCTCCTCTTTTTCCCATTCCCTTTGCTAATCCCCCTCTTCCTCCACTCTCACTTCCATTTTCTTGTCCTATGCTCACATCTCTCTCTTCCTCATTCCACTCATGTATACTTATATGATTTTATGTATCTAAATAAAATCTATGATTCAAAAATGAGATAGTCTATGGAAAATTTGTCTTCTCAAGTCTGACTCATTTTTTCTTAATAAAGAGACCTCCAGTTGCATGTTTTCCTGGGAAAAAAAGTATAATTTCATCCTTCTTTCATTCTAATTGTTATAATTAGTCTCCATCTGACTCTGATCCCGCCAGCCACAGGACATAAATGCTGCAACTGACTTTTCTGGCTAAAGTTCAAACACTTGCTCTTTCTCCTCTTGAGAGTGGCTTTAGACTCTATGAATCAGTACTGGCGTCATTATTGGTGTATCAGATTTCCAGGTGAGGATTTCTGATAGGTTAAGTGAAACACCAAGGCTGTTCATCTAGGATAACTTGATGCCTTTGATGGCTTTTGAAATATCACCTCGATGCACCTCTTCATAGCAGTCTTTGAAAAGGAAACTAACCTTATTTCAAAAATCTAACAGTGGTCCCAGAAGATAGGAACTCCTCTAATCGTGAACATTTCCTCTCAAATGAGTACCTCTGCTCAATAACTATTGTATTGGGGAATGCTTATTTCTTAAAAGCATCTGGCTTCTGCCCAGAGGAAGCAAAAGATATTAGTACTCAGCCCTCATTCTATAGTGCATCCTAAATGACTAACAAACACTTAAGTGTCTTTAGTGGCTGTTGTTAGAAGATGCTTTCGTGTTATGGTATTTCCACTGTGCTTCCAGCTGACCAAAAGTTTGGTCCCTTGACCAGAACAACTTCTGCTGATGGCATCTCAAGAGGTTTGTGAGCTCTTCAAAAGTTTAGGGGAGAACAAGTCAAGATAACATGGAAAATAAACCATTTCTATATATCACATTAAAAGGGGACTTAGGTTAAAATTCATCAAAAATTTCAAACTATGTGTAGAGTATCAGGGTGGCATAGAGGACACTCTATGAAGTCCTAAATCAACAGTGATTTGGAAGTGGGGATGTCTTAGCCAATTTCTAGCTGCCTTCTTTTGTTAGCTTGGTTTATCTGAATAGAATTGTCCACTTTTCCAGTTCAAGTTGATTTTCTTCTGAAAATCCTTTTATCAGTTTTTAAGTTAGCATACAAAGTGATAGGTTTACTCATGGCACCTCCTTATGTACCATTATCCCTTGCTCCCATTCATTCTTCTCTCTGTTTCCCTCCCTACTCCTTCTGTCCGTCTCCTAAGGTTCCCTTCTTTTTACAGTTGGTCCCAACATCTGCTTGCTCTCTCTCTTTCTTCCTCTCTTCCTCCTTCCATCCCTCTTCCTCTCTCTTTCTTCTTTCAAAAATTATTTATTTTATGTGTTTATTTGTATTTCTGAAAAAGTTATGTGCACCATGTGCATATGGGGCCTGAAGAGATAGGATCTCCCATGCTCATGGATTGGGAGGATTAAAATGGTAAAAATGGCCATCTTACCAAAATCAATCTTCACATTCAATGTAATTCTTAACAAAACTTGAAATAACAGTCTTCAATTTCATAGGGAAAAACAAAAAAACCCAGAATAGCTAAAATAATCCTGTACAATAAAGGAACATCTGAAGGCATCTCCATTCCAGACTTCAAGTTGTACTACAGAGCAATAGTAATAAAAACTGTGTGGTACTGGCATAGAAACAGATTGGTTTATCAATGGAATCAGTTCAAAGACCCAGAAATAAATCCACACACCTACAGTCACTTGACTTTTGACAAAGAAGCCAAAGCCATACAATGGAACAAAAGAAAACATCTTCAACAAATGGTGCTGGTCTAATTGGATGTCTGCATGTAGAAAAATACAAATAGATCCATATTTATCATCCTGCCCAAATCTCAAGTCCAAGTGGATCAAAGACCTCAACTTAAAATCAGATACACTAAATCTATTAGAAGAGAAATTGGGAAACAGCCTTGAACTCATTGATACAGGAGACAACTTCCTGAACAGAACACCAATAGCTTAGGCTCTAAGATCAACAATCAATAAATGGGACCTCATAAAATGGAAAAGCTTCTGCAAAGCAATAGACACTGTGAAGAGAATAAAAAGGTGACCTACAGATTGAGAAAAGATCTTCACCAACTCTACATCTGATAGAGAGCTAATATCCAAAATATATAAAGAACTCAAAAAATAAACACCAACAAACCAAATAATCCAATTAGAAATAGGGTACAGAGCTAACCTGAGAATTCTCAACAGAAGAATCTCAAATGGCTGAGAAGTACTTAAAGAAATGGTCACCATCCTTAGTCGTCAGGAAATACAACTCCAAATGACTCTGAGATTCTATCTCACACCTGCCAGAATGGCTAAGATTAAAAACTCAAGGGACAGCATATGGTGGTGAGGATGTGGAGAAAGGGGAACACTCCTCCATTGCTGGAGGGAGCACAAACTTGTACAAACACTTTGGAAATCAATCTGGCTGTTTCTCAGAAAACTGGGAATATTTCTTCCTTATGATGTAGCTATACTACTCCTGGGCATATATCCAAAAGATTTCCCACCATTCTTCAAGGACATTTGCTCAGTATGTTCATAGTAGCTTTATTCATAGTATCTAGAAACTGGAAATGATCTAAATGCCCCTCAACTGAAGAGTGTATAAAGACAATGTGGTACATTTACACAATGGAATACAACTCAGCTATTAAAAACAAGGAAATCATGAATTTCACAGGCAAATGAATTGAACTAGAAAAGATCATCCTGAGAGAGGTAACTCAGACCCAGAAAGATACACATGATATGTACCCACTCATAAGTGGATATGAGTAAATACTAGATATTTAATACAGGATAATCATTCTGCAATCCACAGACCTAAAGAAGCTAAGTAACTAAGAGGGCCCAAAATATCATTGAGCCCTTGAATCTCATTCAAAAGGAGAAATGGAATAGACAGCAGCAATGGGTAAAGAAAGTTAACTCGGTAGGAGAGGGAGAGAGGAGGGAAAGGAGGGTGGGGATCAGTTTTGAGGAGAGTGGATTGAGAAGTGAAGGTCATGAAGGGGCTGTGAGAAAGATGGTAAATCGGGGGAGGATTTCATAGAAAAGCTGGAGACCAGCAACCGGGTAGGCCCCTGGGAGGATATGCAGGTGACTCTAAATGAGACTCCTAGCAGCGGGGGATACGGAGACCGAAGAGACCACCTTCTAACTAGGTAGGACTTCTAGCATAGGGAGGGATCATCAACCCAACCACAAAACCTTCAACCCAAAATTTACCCTGTATACAAGAAGTGCAGGGATGAAGATATACCAGAAATTGGGGAAATGTCCAATTAGTGAAGGGTCCAACATGAGACCTAACCCAAGAGAAAGAGCCAATCCCTATCACTATTAACAATATTCTGCTGATTACAGACAGGAGCATAGTATAAGTGTCCTTTGAGAACCTCCATTCATCAGAGAATCCAAACAGAGGCTGAGATTCACAACCAAACATTAAGCGGAGTGTGGGGTGTCTTGTAAAAGAATGGGAGGAAAGATAGAAAGACCTGGAGGGGACAAGAACTTCACAGGAAGACCAACAGAGATAACTAACCTAGGCCCATGGGGGCTCATAAAGACTAAACCACCCATCAAAGAGCATGGATGAACTGGATCTAGGCCCCCCTACACATATGTAACCAATGGGCAGCTTGGCCATCATGTGGGTCCCCTAGCAAGTGGAGTGGGAGCTTCCTTTGCATGGACTCTGAAGCCTGCTTTTTGATCACTTCTCCCTAATGGGGCTGTGATGCCTGGCCTCAATGGAAGAGGACATGTCAGTCCTGATATGACTCGATGTGCTGGGGTGGGATGAAGTGGGGATGAAGCCCCTCCTTCTCTGAGAGGAATGGGGTGAGAGCACAGGACCCAGAGAGGGGAAGGAGGGGCTGTGATCGAGATGTGAAATGAATAAATGAATAAACTTTTAAAAATGAATTCAAGACAAAGGTTTTTGTTTTTGTTTTTTTGTCACAACTACCTATAATTTGACTACTCTACAGAGTTTTTCTTATCATTTTTGTGCCTAAATCCTTCTGCAGAAAGGTGTGTACAGGGTGAGACAGACTTCCCTGGGACTTTTCTTTGTGGCACAAGTTGTGCAGGGAAATGTGTTTCTAAAGCTTTACTGCGTGAGCTTTCCCTACTCAGCGTCATTGCTGTACGTCTTGGCTGTTTTTCTTCGCTCAGCACATACTCTTCCACCCTTAGTGTCAAGGCATTGTTCTGGAGCCCTCTTCAGGTGTTCGCTCCTTGTCCTTTGTTGACTCCTGGGCAGTGTGGACGATTCTGTAAGAAGTCCATAGGGCTATGTGCTGGCTGGAAACTCATGACCTCACTGGTGACTCTGTAAACTCACTCGCTTGACTTCCTGAAGGGGGCAGCCACATAGAAACTGAGGATACACACATCTCTCCTCGTTTTACTTGTTTCAAATTAACAAAGTGAATTTTGGAAAAGATCATAAAGTGAAGTAAGAGAAGAGAAAGCAAACTGAGGACTAGGTTTAGAAAGAAGATCCCAAATTGTTGTCATTGTTCCAGCCAGAGCTGCTCATTGACAAAAAGGGCCTGCTATAAATAAACAAATTGCAAGCCATCTATTTTGTAACTCTTCACTAGGGTGAGTAAACTGTGCTGTTGGGGAGGTGGTATTAATAACTAGGAAGTATCAGAAATGCTACATATTCCATTTTCTTTATTTTTAGTTGGTAAAATCCATTTCTGGCTGTAATGCTGACCTATGTGTGGCCTGCGGCACACCAAGGTCAGATAGTATCTACATTTGTGTTAACTTTCCAGAAAGTACTATTCTTGTCCTTTGGCAGAGGTGCTCGATCTGCTTGAGACAGATAAGGGACATTCTCTGGGAATAGTAGTGTCTCTCCCCCCCTTCAAAATGTTTCATGTACTGCAAAGTTGTCACCATATGGTTCCCACAAAGGTTCTGCCAAAACTCCCCGGGTTCTCACGAGAGCTCCTTCCTCCTCTGTTCTTTTAAGCTCCTGCTGCAGTGGCAGACATGGGAGAGACAGGCAAGCTGCAAAGGGAAGTGAAGTCAAATTAAAGCCTCACAACCACCAGGCTCGCTCGCTCGCTCGTGTAGTTGCTGATGGGGAGTCTTTCCCTCCCTCTGCTTGATGAGGTGGGTGTGAGATCCCACAGGACTGCCTGGAAGAGATCCCGTGGAAGTCACTGTATTTTGCTCAGAAGCTGGAGGTGAAGCAGAAGGCAAGTTAAAATTTGTCTGTTGCAAGGCCTGGGCTGAGTGATGGGAGGGGTGGTGTACTGAGTGCTCAGAAGACCTTAGGGGGTTTTGAATGTATTGGGAAAAGGGCGGTGTACATAGAAGTGACCCCAATCCACAGAAATGACTTTACCAGCACATGGAGCAGAATGCCATGTAGGGGTACTACTTCCCTGGTTACTTGTTCTGGCAGGTGGTTGTCGGAGAACAGATTTTGTGCCTGAGTGGGTGCTGGACTGGCTTCTTGTCTCCTTTACACTACTATGATTGCTTGGAGTCCTTTCTGCTTCCCAGGGAGATGCATCACAGCGACATTTCCAACCCGCTACCCTACAGTCTGTATATTTAAGTGAGGGGCAACTTCTTCATTTTGAAACTTGCAGATTCCTTTTGAGGGTGAACAGCAGCCTCTCAAACAGGCTCGTGGTGTCTGCGTGTTCAGAACACATGGTGCTGGCTGCTAATTTTTAAGTGTACATCGTGAAATGGATCCCTTGAGGTTAATGAGTACTTACTAGCTATGTTGGATGGGGATTTGCTTTCTAAACTTATGTGTTAGTTTTTTTTTTAAGACTTTATTAACAACGTACACAAATCACCTGTTCAGATTTTCCTGACTGTTGGATGTAGTTGAGGGGAATTTGTATTTTCCTATTCATTATAGCAATTGCACTGAAGATATAAAATATCTAGCCTGCTCTTTCAGGCTAGATGTAACTTCCAGCTAGCTTTTATGTCACTCCTTCCTTAGTTGTTGTATTGTTTGGCCCATCCAGAGAAAATTCACCACATATGTCAAAGAATGACAAAGCGAGATAAAGGTCACCAAGGAATAGCATTCACACTGGCCCTCTCTGTGTCTGCGCCAGCTCCTAGGGTGACCTTTCCCTTCTCTGGGAGATGTTTATCATTGCTCTGAGCTACAGGGTGGAATTGGCATGTTTGTCCTGCCTTCTCTGCTCAGAGTCCAGCACTAACTTGGAGCGGGTCTCTGCTGCAGGTGGCCCGGGGCTTCTACTTGATTTGACTAGACAGTGACTAGCTCTCAGTTCTTTCTCCCCCTCCCTTCCCTTATTAGAACTGCTTCTGCATGTGTGAAGATGAGATAATTAAATACATCCTTGAAGGAGATAGAAAACAACAACACCTTCTGCCTTGACTTCTTCCAGGAGTGCAATCCCTTCAACCACCAGCTTGTCTTGTCAAATGAGCTATCGTTTTTTTTTTTTTCAAAATATAGCCTGAATGGCATCCTTTATAATTAAGGCTTCTGGCTTTCGGTTTAAAGTGATATTTGCCAGTAAAAGGCTGCCAAAAATAAATAAATAAAAGCAGTCTTACCGTTAAATATTGATTTAAGCTTGGAAACCGGCTCCAAATTTTGTTATACCAGTCTTGGTCTCCATGGCCTCTGGGCATCTGTTTCAATGTGGTCAAGTTGAAGTGGGGAGGGACGGTGCCAGGCTAACAGCAAGGTGATCCAATACAGCAGGATGAGTCCTATTTGATGAAAAAGAGCCAGGCATAAGCCATCTATTGGTCCTGAGGATATGTGACCTGGGCTCAAGCATCCCGTGGGCTGACCTGAGCTGGTGGTTATTTTTATTTTTGAAATGTAAAAAAGCATGTCAAGTTATCTTTGGAGAGTGGCCTGGTTTGTCTGTTTTCTTTTCATCGTCCCTTGCTCTGGGTAAGCTTTTTCTCCACCTCCTCTGGATGAATTTTTTTTTTTCCCCTTGTGCTGTAGGAAGGGGTTTTGCTAAAAGGCCAGAGACCATTTCTTCCCTGTTATGAATCAAATTTCTCGGTCAGGACTCCAAGCTTTTGCCCCACCTATTGCAGGAGCAGTTAGGGCCAGACAAGACCGTGCTCCTGAAAGCAATGCTTATTAAATATTGTTGCTTATCTGTGGGTTTGATACAAGATGGCAAATAAGAAGGGGAAGGCTAAAATTTCCAGGAAATAAAAACAAACAAACAAAAAATGAAAACAACCAACCAACCAAACAAACAAACAAAAAACCCAAGAGG
Organism: Lophiomys imhausi; assembly: GCA_907164525.1. Taxonomy (NCBI): domain Eukaryota; kingdom Metazoa; phylum Chordata; class Mammalia; order Rodentia; family Muridae; genus Lophiomys; species Lophiomys imhausi. The sequence goes on along the minus strand of CAJQZJ010031998.1, from coordinate 11,122,482 downwards.
GCATTAGAAGAAACTGAACTCCTCCACTGGGGCAAAGTGCCCGAGATCTATTAGTCTTGACAACCCCACTTACTTCAGTGTCTCTCGTCATCTGAAAAGCGAACAAAGGCTGATCAGCAGTGATGAGGCGGGGTACTGGTTTGTATTTCCAGACTCATAAATATTTCACAGTACCGTTTTCTTACAATCAGTTACGTTACTTTGCCAACTGTAGATGCGGCTGGATGTTTGAGCTGCGCTGGTGTTTAACAAAAGCCTTTGGAAGGCAGCAGACACAGGGGTGGGAATGCCTAGGTGCGCCTCTGGCTTGCTTGCCCCTCTGCCTGTCTTTCAAAAGCATGTTCTAATTCTGGCAAAGGAGTTGGTATTTGACCTCTGGAGACTGCTGTTGTCTGTTTGGAGAAATATATTGTTAGACTCCATGGTGGCAGGGGACGGGGGACATGACATTAAGTTTTACACACATGGTCCCATTTCTTCTCATTCTCCCGCCCTGCCAATATCCTTGTGTTTCTTTGTACTTCATCCTTTGGATACTGGAATCAGGCACCAAAGGGTGATTTTAATTTGCAATTGAGCTCTGTCTTGAGAGAACTACCTTCACCCACACTCTAGCACAGCCACCTGCAATTTCTAGAGGCCCAGCCTTGCCTAGCCCTATCACAGGCTCCAAATGTTCCGCATCCCTCACAGCTAGCCCCAGTACAACAGGAAGAGGGCAGCAGGCTTTCTCCCTGATGTAATCAAGGCAGAGCGTGCAGACACGACCTGATTAACAGCTCCACTATTAATTTCTCTTTTTGGTTACTTGACTCACAGCAAGAACCATGTCAGGGCAGCAGAGAAGCGATTAAATTGATTTTAATCTTTGTCAGAGTAGATAACGTGCTTCTTTCTCTTCTCATTTAAATAATTAGAGTTTCAGTAGGTATTATTTCTGGCTTAAAAAAATTGGTATCTTAATGTAATAGAACCCTTGTAATTATAAACTTAATGGCTCTTAATAAGTTAATCATGGCTTCTTCACTTAACATGTATTTTTTTTCTTATTAAACTTCTATTTGTCAGTGTTTTTGCTTTCATTAATGGCAGGGAACACAAAGAATGATGGATAGAAAACAATTCTATCATTTCTCATCATGACATATTTTCAACAATTACCACTTCTTCCCTTTGTGGCTCCCTGGACTTAATTTAAACAATATTTTCAGATTGGGGGGGCATTTAAGAGATAAACAATCAACATACTTACTTTAATGGTGATAGAATCGTTGACTTCTATGAGAATTTCCTTATAGGACAATGTATGTCGTTAAATTATGTGGAGTCCCTTGAAAAATAGCATCCCAGAGATACTGGGCCAAAATGCTGAAAATAGATGGTCCAATGTATTGCAAGAAATTGGGTACTGTCCAGGCAGCCAGTTGTCTGTCATTTCTTAGTTTTGGAAGCTGCTTGCTCTGCATTTCCTGTTTATTGGGGGATATTTATCCTTCTCAGGTCTCTGATGTGGTTGAAGACTAGATAGTTATAGTCTCACAGTTAAATTGTAAGTTGAGGAATTAAAAGGATGTTCTAGGTTTAAGAAGATGTTTTTAAGTTGGTAATGCAAGTTAGGATGGAAACTGAGTTAGGCATAGAATTTTAAACTCACTGAGATAGATAGGCAACAGAATATTAATATCAGTTGCCAAATACATATGGACTGGACATTGGGAATGTATGTTATACATACATTATTCATAATTGTTCAATTATTCATAATTGTTGTCTAATTGTTCTTATTGTTTTGTATTGTATTCACTGTTATAATAAAAACAGCCTGTTATTGGAGTAGAAGGGGGAGCTGTTGGGGAGAAAAAAAAAGATACACCTTAAATTAAAAAACAACAACAACAACAAAAAAAGCAGATAGGAGGGTGAGGGGGGAAGAGGGTAGGAGGGGGGACTGGGGGGGAGGAGGGAGGGGGCTTTGACTGAGATGTAACTTAAAGAAATAAACAAATGTTAAAAATTTTAAAAAGAAAAGAAAAATAACATCCCATTACAGTCTTAGATAAATATTTTTTTTAAATTACAGGTGAGAAAAATTGTAAATTATTTTATTCTCTTTGGTATTCATTCATATATTGGGAAGTTATCTTCTTTCTTATGGTATTATAATATATATAATAATATTATATATATATCACATTTCAGAGAAAAAGAAAAAAGGGGCAAAATTCCCAGATCCAGTGGCCTTCATTAGATGTGGAATTTGGGCAGCAAGGCATGCATAGCTCACAGATTCCTGTGCACTGGATCACAGAGCTATGATTATTACCAAGTACTGCCAAGGTATGAGCAACTGGTAAGTCCCCATGAAGAGTGCTCAATTCAGACTGTGGTCTAGTAGTACATGTTACTCCCAAAGGTTTCAAAGATGCTGAGCCCTTGTCTGTCAAGAGGGGAGAGAACAAAGCTCATCAGACACTGAGTCTTGGATCAGAAAATGTTGACCTTAGAGAGAGGCAGCCAGTCCAGAGCTGGTTCCTACCCTAGTGTTGATGGGATACAGCCTTCTACAGAAACTAATTAATAGAGCCTTTACTCTTGATTTGGAACTTGGAGAAGAGAGCAACTGGTGCATCGAAAATTGCAAAATGTGACTTCGTTAGGGTAGATAGATGATGAGGAGGTATTTCTTGGGATGGTCAGCAAAAAAAGAAAAAAAAAAAGCAGACTGGCAGCCTCTGTCTTCCCCTGTGTTTCTCAGTATTTGTTTTATGCTCTTAGCCACCCACTGTGTGATATACTCAGAAGGCAACTCCAGCTCTTCTGGAAGAAAACTTAGACGCACAGGCTGCGTCTGTTATTGGCAGGACAGAGCAGGTGATCAGCATTGATAGAATTATCTTCAAGACCCGAAAGAAGGGCCCTTTAAACCAGCAGCTAGACATCTATCTGCATTTGACAGCACTGACAGTATGCTTGGGGACACACTTGGAAGTACACTCTCCCTAGACAGGCCGAAGGAACTGAGAACAGGCCATTACTGAGGATGTGTGTAGCTCTCTTCAGAGAACGTATCTTCAGTCATTCTTGGTGGAGATATGCTGGCTGTTAGGTCCCTATGTACGTGTTTTCAGTGAAGACTCTGGAGCACAGAGTCTCCAAACCCAACATTTCTTGGAAAGAAAGGATTTTATAAGAACATGGAGGAAGGCCTGATAGACCTGTGTGTGTGCGCGCGCAATGGCCAAGATGAGAGGAGGACGCTGTGAAGACCTGTTCCCATTTCTACATGGGTGTTCCTGGACAGGGCCAGCTGACAGTAGAATTCTCCCTGTCCTGCAGGAGCTGCAAGTCCTTTTACATCTACCCCAATTGACCCCCAAACAAATTTCTTAAATTAGGTAAGGGAGAGCTTATCAAATGAAAACAATGGAGGCAGAAATTGGAGGGGTTTTTTTTTTACTTTTAAAAAAAAATTATTTTTTATTTCTTCAAGTTACATCTCCATTGCAATCCCCTCCCTACTCCCCCCTCCAGTCCTACCCTCCCACCTTTTTCCCCCTCAACCCACCCATCCCCTTCCTTTTTAATATTTTTAAGTTTAAGGTATATCTTTCCCCCCCAACAGCTCCCCTTTTCAGTCCAACAAATGACTCTTTCTCTTATAACAATAAATATAATACAAACAACAGAAATAATTAGGCCACAATTATGAGAGTTATATGGCTTAGCATACATTCTCAATGTCCAGTCTATATGTATTTGGCACCTGACTTTAACATTCTACTATCTAACCATCTCCATGAGTTTAAAGTTCTATATCCAGCTCAGCTTTCATATAACTTGCCTCACAATTTTAAAAACATCTTTTTACATCCAGAACACCCTCTTGATTCCTAAACAACTCAAAATTTAATTATGAGACTCTAGCTATCTATTCTTCAACCACCTGAGAGACCTGAGAGGGATAAATATGTGTGGTTATACAGGAAGTACAGGGCCAGCAGCTTCCAAAACTAAGAAATGACACACCAGAGGCTGCCTGGACAGTTCCCATTTTCTCTCCATACGTTACAGCATCAATCTTCAGCCGTTTGGCCCTGTTTCTCTGACAGACATTGATTGTAGAGCAGGAATTATGAAGGACTTGCCTACCCTGTCTTGGCAGAGCTAGGCTGTCGACTTACCTGCTTCCAAGTTTTGTCCTGTTTGGACAGCAGTCTGTCTACAGTTGAAGCAAGAGATTTTTCTTGACAAGAGATAGGCTTGCCACTAATTCAACCATCTCCAATTGGAGATTCTTTGATGCTCATCTTCTGCCTGGAGTAGAATAGGGGGTGCTGTCAGGAGCAGACATGTCTCGATATCAAAAAATCTTAAGTTAAGAAAACATCTTTGAATGCCATATTCTGCAGATCTCTTGAGGTTTTTTAAGACCACCCATCTATCTCTTATATTTGGATAAGCAAATGTTGCTTGTCTCTTAGCAACTTGATTTCTGATTAGCTTAGAAAATAACTGTGATAACGGGACATAGACATAATATAGGAATGATCAAGAAAAAAAGGACAGATTATTGAATATGCCCTTATACCTTTGTATATTGATACAAAATTAAGATTATATTTGGCTAATTGGTATTGATCTTTGTATATTGATACAAAATTAAGATTATATTTGGCCTAATTGGTATTGATCTTTGTATATTGATACAAAATTAAAGGTAACTGTTTTTAAGGTATTGTACCTAGGTAATGCTTAAAAATGAAATGTGAAGTTTTGGCCTTTTGCTACCAACTGTCATAAACTGTTTAGGATAATTAAGAAATGCAAACTAATAGTCATTCAAGCATGTCATTTTGTTAGGAAATTGGAGTTTTAAAAGCACAAAAGGATGAGGGCAGAGAAGTAGCTCAGCCTCTGAGCAGTCCCAGGAAATGGGAGTCATTTTCATTCTCTCCTCTGGCCACACTTCAAGAAAAAGCAGCCCTTGTTTTTATGACATAGACAGTAGATTCCTTCATTTCTCCCCATTGATAGTGAAAATGTTTTATGAGGTGGGTTACTAAGTATGGAAATGTGTGTGAGTGTAATAAAGTAAAGTCAAGAACTTGAGAGTATATGGAGAGTAAATTTGTCCTGGTCTGTCTCAATGGTTTCTTTAAAGCAGTAGATTTAAAAATGAAAAGTTAAGAAATTCACTTTCTCACAGATGAGCCTTTTTATTTTTAACTAATAATCATAAACCTTTCTCAAGAAGAGTGAATACAACTTACATTTCTAAAGGGACTTAGGTCAGCTTTGGGGACCTGTCTTATTTATTCTTGTGGCTTTGGTTTCTGGCACAGTGCCTGGGCTAGAAAATTAATCAGTAATTCAACAAATATTCATCGAGTACCTAGTATGTGACATTTCTCTGATTTTATTTAATATCTTTCCAAGGTGATAAAGAAAATAGTTACAGTATTTGCTTGTATTCTGGGAGATTCCATGAGACAAGTAGTCAACCATCCAAAATTATATATATTTATATATTATGTAATTATATGTTAATTATATATTATATACCAATATAAATACATATATAATTATATATTAATATATAATATATGTATAATGTGTTGATACCTCTCTGCACTCTCAGTGGTCTCACAGTGAGGTAAAAGGTGGGTCAGGAGATTCCAGGAAGCCCATAGAAGAATCAGCTTAACATAGGCAGTGGCAAGCAAGGCGAAAGGCAAGGATTAAAATCTGAGGTTGTCTTCTGACCTTTGTAATACATGTCTGGATTTTTAGGTACAATTCAGAGAAAAGGAAATACAGGAAAAAATTCATAATAGGTGGCCATCTTCATTAGATACAGAATTATCTAGAAAGCGTGTATACATAGCTCACAGGACTGAGCGGTGCGAAACAGAACTGCAATAAATGCTGCCAATGAATGGTTGGCTGGTGAGCATGCACAAGCACACACACACACACACACACACACACACGCACACACACACACACACACACACCACTCACTCCCATACACACAAAGAGATAAAAAAAAATCCAGACAGGAAAGCCTGCTGTGCTTGAAAAGCAGAAAACAAACCAAAACAAAACCCAGGTGAATCAAGGCCAGGTGGGCATGCGCAGGGCTGGGTGTGGACATGAATAAAACATTTCTGAGATGGTCATGGCATATGGTAGGGTGCAGGCAGTCTCATATTTAGCCCACATTGTGTCAGGGTCCCAGAAAACATCACTGCTGCCAGGGAAATTATCCACATGAGGCGAAGAATGGAACAGAACGAGGCTACCTTAGCAGGCACTGGGTCAAAAACTTCCAGGGTCTCACCAAGCAGTTTGTTTTTCTTACACATTTAAGCACAGTAAAACTTTGGAAAAATATTTCCATGTGACATGTATCGCAGCAAAGCTTCAGAGATGGCTACACCAAAACTCCCTTGCAAAGTGCATCTCTATAGCATGAGCTCTAGTGACTGACAAACAGTGCTCAGGGTAAGGGGCTAGTGAGGAAGGGTTTGTAATAAACACAAGGATAGATTCTATTGGTGGAGGATGAGAAGTGCATGGGGCCTCTTTCACAGCGATGGGTTCTATTCACTGAGAGACTAAACTGGGGATTAGGACTTAAACAATGTTCAGGATTTGGGGGGTTCCAGATGAAGGCTGGCTCCTTAGAATAGCAAAAGCTCACTAGGATGCTAGACAACATCCAATCCAGGCATCTGGATGAGTAGATGTCAGTCATTTCCTTTCCTTGAAGTAAAAAGCCTGAGTGCTTAACACTTCTGCATCTTCTCATGTTGTCTGTGAGCTGTGCCTTCTACAACATTGCTAGAGTCTTAAAATACCATACAAAGGAATTCTCTAAAAGCTTTCCTCAGAATTAAGACTGTTTGCATTCCAGCAACACACATGGAAAGACAACCCATAGAATGAGAGAGAATGTTGACAAATCATGTGTCTGATTCTTTTGGACAGAATACATAAAGAATCATTACAATTCCATAGTAAAAAGATAACCAAATGTAAAAACGGATGAAGTATCTGGACAGACATTTCTCCAAGGAGAAGCTAGCTATATATATGGCCAATAAACAAATGAAGAGATTCTCTTTGTTACTGGTGTTCAGAGAAACACAACTAAGAATCACGAGATGCCCGTTCATCCTCACTAAGATGACTAGAACAAGAAATTTCTGACAGTAACACATGCTGGTAAGGATATCAAATAGAGATATTCTAATCCACTGGGAATGATAATAGTCCTTAGTAACTGCAATCCAAAACTCGTACATATGCAACACTAGCCACAACAGCAGGGAGGTGGAAACAATCCAAACATACAGAGTGACAAAGGGACAAATCGTGGTATGTACTTCCCATTGAATTTTACATTAGAAGGAATGAACTATAGGTTTGTGCTACAATATGGTTTAACTTTGAAAAGATGCTAAGTGTAAGAAACCACTCATAAAAGGCTCCATGAACCGCCATCAGTATTGAATTGTTGGACTAAGGAAATTTGAAGAGAAAGAAAGGAGATTATTCTCAGAAGATAGAGAAATGGAAGATAAGGGTTGATTTAAAGGTACAAGCCTTTTGAAGTAATAGTGTTCTAAAGTTGACTATAGAAATGGTCCCACATATTCAAACCAACCAGTCTGTACACCTGATGAGAGCACACTGTGAATGTGGCTTATGTTTTAATAAAACTGATGAAAAAGATTCACTAAACATATCCCAAAGCCTAAGGATATACTTTATATTGACAGAGAGTTCTACACTCTTCAGTCAAAATATACTATATGTAGATTTGACTACCTTTGTGCCCAAGGAAAGATCATCAAGAGGGAGATTCTTAGCATATAAAACTTCCTTTCCTCAAATACTGGAAAGGAACAACACCATAAACACCACAGGATACCCATAAATATCTAATTTGCACCACTGCATGATAAAAAAAAAAGCTTGTTCTTTCCACTCGTTAGCAACATTCAGAAGTATCTTCTAGCTCTTTGCCTGGGAGTAAGGATATTTACATATGCTCTGTGCACCAACTGAGCAAACCCCATTTGTGCCCACAGCTTCTCTGGTCTATCTTCACTGTGCTTGGAAAGCAGACACAGGGAGAGGTGTTCAGGGACAAACACAGAGGTGGGAGGTGTGACTACTGTGTGAGAACTCATCTAATTAGTGCTTTGGGAGTATGGATTTCTGACTGAGTCTAGAAATTAGAATTACTCCAGTTTAAAAATAATATTGTATCCTACTACCAGTAACATGCTTTTTTGTTTTTCAGGGGAATTAGTTATTGCTGAGGGGGAAAAAACTCAAAAGAACAAAGCAGAGAGAAACAAAACAAGCGAAAACAAAGCATATAGTTACATGAGGCAGGGTCTTTCTCTGTAGCCTTCAACTATTAATACTTTTGCTTCAGTTCTCCAGTGTTGGGATTACAGGTGTGTGGCACCAGACCTGGTCAGAGGCAAATATTAAATCTTTTTAGGACAAGAAAAATTTTAGCCACATCGGTGTTTTTCATTTTACCACTTAGTAGCCCTTTTCTGTGTGTATTCTATAATTTTTAACTGAATTTTGGTTGATAGACCACCTGAATTTAAGACGTAATCAGGACAAACTTTCAGTGTTCAAAACTAAGAAAATCAAATACATACCGGGTAGATTTTGTCACTTGTAGCCCTGACTTATGCTGGAAGATAGTTTATCAGTGTACTACAGGACATTTCTACCTGCTGGTGAGAAAGCCACGGAATGTGAAGGTGGTATAGGAAATGAATATGAAGAGGAAGTGGAAAGTCAGATGTTGCTAGTTTTTTTTTTTGTTTTTGTTTTTGTTTTTTTTTGGAGTTTGCACAGACTGGAACTGTTTGGGTTCGGGATAGTTCCGGAGGCTTCCCCACAGTGTCTGTGAGCTACCTTATTTCCTCCACTCCACTGAGGTAACTGGGACATATGGAACTTTGCTTTGAACAGTCATGGGCAAATCAAGCTTATTCCTTCCCTTTCTCTTGATGTACAGTGATCAAAATGTGCACGCACGCATGCACACATGTGGTCACACCTGAGCACATTAGAACACAATGACTTTTGTGCATTTCCTTCCTAACCTTCCCTCCTATTTCCTGCTGCCTGATAGAGGGGGGTTGGCTTTTCTTTGCCCAACCAGATTATAAAGATGAGCTTGAAATGTCCAAATACCCTAAAAACATTTTTGAACATGTGAGAGTTGCTTTCAAATCCAAAGTGTAGGGTAGCAATGCCATCTTCACCACACAGATGGCTCCTGGAACTTTACAACTCAATTTTCTGCTTAAAAGGGTGCCACTTACAAACCAGCAAATACAGCAAGTGGCTAATTAGCCAAATTAATGAGGGCTTGTTTATTGGAGGTCCCCAGTGCCCTTGGAACTTGGGATGCTTCCTTATTACAATCTGTGAGTGGTTTCTTCCAATTAATTTTTAACATACAGCTCTTTCCTCTTAGTAATATGTAATATCCTAATACTTCCAAGGGGTTTCAAGAATTAACCATTAATCCTTATTGGGAACCACTAGAGGACTAAACAAAACAAAAAGAATTAATAGTGTTTCATTATTTGTTTATTTACTTATTTATTTTGATTAGCACTAATTTGGGCACACTTTATGAACCCTAATCTATAGATCTGGAGGAAAATTGGTAGAAAACAAGCATTAAAGCTCCATTCTGAACAAAGCACAAAGGGCTAAAATACCTGTCTGTGTCGAAGGAATTGCTCTTTACCACAGAGTAAGTAATAATGAAGTCAAGGAAAGTCAGTCTTCTCAGTTCTAGCTCCTTGTAGGAGTGTCTGAAGAGACAAATCCAAGGAAACAGTCATGTATGGACAGAAGTGAAGGACCCAATTGCCATGCTGGAAAGGACACATAAACACTTAAATGTTTCAAGTAGCCTTGTTCCAACAGGAGTGGCCTCTGTCCCATGACAGTTCACTGCCTTAGCTGGCAAGCTTTTGTGGCATCCTTTGAAATATGTAAAAAATAGCCCTCATCCATTCTCCCACAGCTTGAACTCTCTGAGGTGCAGATGGAGATGTCACCAGGCAGACAAAGAAGCTAGTGAAGCCCAAACATAATGAGAAAATCTTGGAAGCAACTGGAGATAAATGCCCCATGGCATAAGGTATTCCCAGGAAGATTAACAGCTGACTTTTCATAATCAAGTTTAGAGGACAGAGAGCAGTGGAAAGACAAAATTAAAGTGTAAATGGGAGAAGTGTTGACTGAGATGTCTGTATGAGATGAGGCTAGACGTCAAGCATAAAAAAAAAACTTAAGACATTTACAGATAAACAGAACAATGGTTGGAGAGATCATATGTTGGAGGAAGGTCTAATGCTTTGGTTCTAAAGGGCTTATTTCAATAGTAAAATCTGGTTACCGCCCCTTCTGAGGCATTCTCTTGATTGGTTAATAAAACTTGCTGATGGCCAGTTAGCTGGGCAGAAGGAGTATAGGATAGTGGGACTTCCTGAGATGGAAACAGGAACCCTGCATTTTACACAGAGGAATCTCTCTTTCTGCCAGGAGACATGGAAGCAGACAGAGTGTTTGAGAGCTCTGGAAGATAACAACAGGCCACATGACTATTTGGGATTAAGTAGTCCAGGTTAATTTAGATTAGCTAGTTGAGAATCTGCCCAGCTAGGGGCTAAACATTGAAACATTAAAAGGTCTTGGTGTATTTAATTACTGGGGAAAGGACTACAGTGGCCTATAGCATGCCAGTCAAAGCAATCTAGGGCCATCGGCCTCCCACTGCACCCCGGGGGCTGTTCCTCCAGGCTGCCAACAATTCTTCTGGTCTAATATAATAGTTTATAGTTATTAATAAGCATCTTTCAGCTACCCCACCAGCTTCATTCCCAGACCACACCACCAGGTCTTCCCTCCAAGCATACAGGTTTCTAAGGCAAGTCAGGCCTGCTCATCTCACTCTGGGCCACCAGCTGTTCCCCCAGCCTAATATAATAACTTATAGTTATTAATGAAGATATTAGTTAACAGAGTTTAGGTGCAGATGATGAAGGCCACCCTTGGTCCAAGCTTTTTCCCCAGGACAAGTGAGGATGCCAGTTGAGGTGGGTCAAGCCTGCCAACCTTCACTAGCTGGCTAGCTGCTCTGCCAGCCTAATTTTATAGTTTATACTTATTAATAAATACAACTGATAACTAAGTTGAAATTTCAGGTGGCGCCCCACATTGGATGTCATTTGTAGAAAAATGGCTAATTAAATTATTAACCTATATTTAGATTATAGTTAATTGGTCAGTGGTATTAATCCTTAACCCACCATTATAAATGAGCACCAGAGACCCTTGATGATTGGTCTGGATTGTGCAATTTTAGTCCATCTAAACTAGCTCTTAATTCTATCCCTGAATAAAGCAGCATATAATATACATATGTCTGCTGGGTTGTTATTCTCCACACTCTGCCTATGTTTCAGGCAGCGTGGAATGAGATTCTTTTCTCTAACCCATGATGTGTGTCCTCCTTCCTGCTCTTGACTTCTTTTACCCACGAACCTCTCTACTTCAGAGGCCTGACACCTTAGTCCTGCCTACCTCTGACTTTGTCCAATCTCAGGCCACATTTATTTAATTAACCAATCAGAGAAAATGGTGAACAGGAAAGTTAACACAGTTTCACTGGTTGTACAGCAAGCAGACTTCTGGGAGATTAATTAACATTTAGAATGCATAACATCACTTCATCAATCATGGATGGTGGACCTGCCTTTGGAGAAATGCTAGAAGGAATCCTCCAGGCCTAAATGAAAAGAAGCTAGAGTTTAACTAAAAGCTGTATGAAGAGGTAAAGAACTCAGGTAAAGGTAAATAATTATAAATCTATGTTACTTTAGGCACAATATGTAAATATGTAATTTGTGAGTATGACAACACTGGGCGGGGGAGGCAAATAAGTGCAGAGGCAGAGACTTTGTATTCCATGGAAGCTTGTCAGTTAAAACTAATTGTGGACTTAGCATGCTGATTATAATCCTTCTTGTAATTACTAAGAAACAGCAACAGTAACAACAACAACAACAACTAAATACAGAAACAGGAAGATGGAAGAAGGGTGGGAGGGGAGACAACTCCAATTCCCTTTATATCCTTCAATTTTCTCTTTCCTTTATCCTTAGTTTTCCCTTTCTTGGTAGATGTGTTGCTGAAGAGGGTGGCTGGAGTCCATTCTGATTGGCGGTAGATATCAAACAACCAGTGGGAGTGCCTCTGCTTATGCAGCTGAGCAGACATGTACAGAGAGAAGTGGAGGACTCACTCCCCATGCTGGAAAGGACATGTGAACACCTGAGTGTTTCCAGAGTAGCCTTGTTCCTACAGAAGCGGCCTCGGCGACATGACAGCTCTCTTCCTTAGCTGGGAGGCTTTGGTGGCATCCTTTGAAAGCTCTCATCCACTCCCTCCCCACAGCTTGAACACCCTGAGGTGTAGATAGTGATGGCACCAGGAAGGCACCACACAGTGTACCACTTGTGCCCTCTGGGACTAGTGGAGCTGAACCTGGGATGGAAAAGGGGAAGTGAGTTAGAACTAGTGGCAGAGCTGTGAGGTTGTGCTAAGCAATTATATCTGAGGTCTCAGGAGTTCTATCCTTCAAAAGCACTCTTAAGGCTGTGGCACTCTGGGCCTGTGACAGGAGTAGCAGCCCAGGAGTGTCTTACATGCTCCCATTGTCCTGACAATAGAAACAGTTCAGCCACCAGCATACAACTCTAACCTAGGAAAGCCATAGGCAGGAAAATCCAACCCAGTAGAATTGTTGTGCTGGTGTACCCTGAACAGCCACAGAAAAAGACCTTTCCAGAGACTTGGGAGTCTGCTTCATCTCCTACCCCAATGTATTCAGAAGTATGTGGAGTCAAAGGAATGATCTGCACCCATAACACTTAATGAGGTTTTGAGGACACTTCCTTAGGACTCATTATCTCTTCATTTCCTATTTTTATTTTTGTGGTGCTAAGGATTAAACCTAGGACCATATGTGCACTAGGCAAGTGCTATACTACTATATTATATTTCCTTCCCATATACATATGAATGTATATTCTATTGAAACAAGATCTCGCCTCATGATCTACAACTCAGTCTGAGACTCAGGCTGGCCTTGTCTTGTGAACTTGCTGCTTCTGCTGTCACAGTAGCAGGGATTGTAAGTCTATACCACTAAGTCTGGTTTGTTACTACTTTCATGTATCCAATTTAGAATGGGAATGTCTACTCTATATTCATCCATTGTGTTTTGGAAGTGCATAACATTTGATTTCATAGGCTTAAAGTTAAAAGAAAAATTTATCCTTAGAAGGACCATCAAACTGAGTCTCACATTTGATATAGATGAAATTTGGGTGAGACCTGGATGTTAGACTTCTGAATAGGTGTTAGAAAAAGGTAAGACTTTTGGAACTATTGGGATTATATGGGCATGTCTTATCTGTGAGGTCATGGATATTTTAGGGGTAGATGTATTTTATCTGAAATGTTTGCTTTTCCCCATTGAATACATTGTATTTTGTTTTGTTTTGTTTTTCAAGACAGGGTTTCTCCTGTGTATCCATGACTGTCCTAGACTCACTTTGTAGATCAGTCTAGTCTTGAACTGCTGCCTCTGCCTCCAGAGTGCTGGGATTAAAGGTGTGTGCTGCCATGCCTGGTCATACACTGAAATTTAATACCTGTTATAATTGTATTAAGAGTTGGCCCTGGAAGATGATAGATCACAAGGGACCTTGTGCCTGGGAGTAAGTGCTCATATGAAAGAACCAAAGGGAGTTTGTTTACTCACTCAGTGACATGAATGAATGCAGTTAGAAAGACAAACAGGTTACATGTATGACAGTGAGATTGTGAACACTAAGTGAAGACCATAGAAGAGATGGATCTACGAGGTAGAAAACCAACTCTTCCTTCACATTGACTCTATTGGCAACTTGATCTTGGACCTTCAAGTCTCTTTCAGCAACAACTTTCTGTAATTTATATTTACCAAGTCTAAGATACTTCCTGACAGCTTCTAGAACTGACTGAACCAAACTTCTTCAGTTGGATTCCCACCTTCTGATCCTCAGCTGATTTTCTACCATTGTAACTTCTCAGAGAGTAGGTTGTTCAGAAGCCACAAGTTATATGAAGCTTTGATAACCTAATTTGGCTCAGGAGGTAGTTTTTGATGTTTTTATTATTCAAAGGAATAAATAACCCTAGAATATTCTTAGTTGTCTATATCCACTAGTCTGAGAAAAAAATGTGTTTTACCTTGTTTGAATAATTTCTTTGCCATCCCTCCCCTGCCCCCTGAGAGTTTCTTCTATGGACAGAAGATTATGGGATTTATTATGTAGAATGAAGGGACACAGATGGAAAGGGAAAATTACACAACATGCTTAGATCTAGAAGAGAAGGAAATTCTTTTAGAGTTTTGTTTTATTTTTTGTTTTGAGAACAGCAGCAGAGGCATCCTAAATTTTGGGGAACTGTGAGTTTGAGAAGACATGAAAGGCTGGGGAGATGACTCACTAGGTAAGGCATTTGCCCCACTAGCATGGGGACTAAAATTTTCATTCCTAGCTCCTATACAAATGTTGAGTTGGCATCTTGTCTATAATCACAGCACCGAGGAGAGTAGGCAGAGATCAGATCCCAGAGGGAAGTTGACTAGCTAGTATAGTAAAATCTGTAAGCTCTGGGTTCAAATGAGGGGTCTGATCTCAATATATGTGTGGAGAGGAATCAATGAAGACAGCTGATATCAACCTCTGTTTTGCACACATATGTGAACACACATGCATAACCACATGAACCTGCATACCCAAATTCATTCATACACATGAACACACATGCACATATGCATGTGCATCATGACACATAAACATGCAAATAAATACTAACATGTAACTGTGGATTATAGGTCATGTTTAAGTGAAATGCAAGACATCCAAAGCATGTTGATTGTGCATGGCTGAGATTTAAGGAAAACTCCCATGTATGATCTTGGACACTATGTGAACAATAAGTAGAATTTAACTTTAAAGGATTGATCTCATCCTGGCCTTGTTTCTGAGATTCAAACTCAGATTTTTATTTTGCATTCTTTCAAGTTCTTCATTCTAGAGTTTGCTTCCCCATGAAACCTGTCCTGGCATTTCTCTTTTTCTGGGTGATGATGACTCGTCATCTGTTAGGTCTCACTTCTGCTTTACAGATTTCCCTCATGATGATCACAATTGCCTAGATTCCTTTGTCACCTCAACTAACAATTTGTTCTGTGAGGGTAGGATCTATCTTTGTAACCTCAGAACCTGGCACATAGTAGGCACTTGATGTCCCACTGTTGAATGTACAGTATTGTAATGGGTTCTCCTGTGAGTTGCTATCTTCATTTCATTCCATGCCTATGAACTACCATATTTTCAAACTGTTTCTTTTCAGTGGGAAGAAAAAAAAAACCTTATAAAGGTCCCAGCAGGTTCCCTGCAAATCCCAGAGTTTGCATTCTACAACTTGTATAGTAATAAAAGCTGGCTTGGAAGACAGGAGTCAAACATCACCCAGGATGTTAATATGTGTGTTCTAATTCCTATATTGGGTGGAGAGATCCCTGTTGTTTAGTGTACTTTAAACAAACAAGCAAATGTATGTAACTAAGGAGAGTCATGCATGGAGCAACTATGAAAAAGCACCTTGGTTTACCAAGGGTCTTCTATGAATATCTAGGAGTTGTAGTGTAATGGGACAAAAGATTGGAATTAGGTATTTAGTACTGTTCATTGATCCCTCCTGTGTGTCTGATATCCTTGGTCTGTTCTTAATAACTTACATATGACTCAGTCATAAATAACAGTAGGTGGTATTTTGTGTTGTCCCACTTTTTTGCACACATGTGTGTGTTGCACTTGTATATGTATGTGTGACCAAACCCATGTGTATGAGGATGTACACACATGTATATGTACATGCATGTGGAGGCCTGAGGTCAATGCCAGGAAACATTGTTGATCACTATTCCATGGTACTCACCGAGACACAGTCTCTCAGCCAAACCCAGAGCTTGCCCGTATAGTTTGTGTGGCTAGCTAGCTTGTTCTAGGAACCCCCTCTCTTTGTCTTCTGAAGCTGAAATTATAGATGGGTTGCCATGCCCAGAAGGAAATAATATGAGTTATGAGGATCCAAACTCAGGTTCTTATACGTGTGAGGCAAGGGCTTTTACTATTGAGGCATCTTCTTACCCCAGTGGGTTAGCATTTTAAATGTTAGCTTTTCTTGTCTAGATACCTAGGTAGAAAAGTATTCAGACACACATAGAGATTTTTACAAACAATTTTTAGTTCTTAAAAATTTGTGTATATATGTGCCCAGGCATGAGTATGCCCAAATTCAGGAAGGCAACTATAGAGTCCAAAAGAAAGCATTTGGATCTGGAATTACAGGGCAATTGTAACCAGTCTGACTTGGGTGTGGGACCAAAATCCAGTCCTCTGCAAAAGCAATAAGAGCTCCTAACCATGAAGCCATCTCTTTAGCCCTAGGGATTTCTTAATAATGATTTTCTAGAGGCAATCTTAAAGGTCTAGTATGCTTAACAGTATCTCAAGGGTCTAGATGATTTAGCAATTTGAATTTCTGGAACCATCTCCCAACAAACTCTTAACTCATTGGGTTTAGTTGTATGATCTCCAGAAAATTATTTTAAGTGATTGATCATTTTGGGGCCATTTTGACACAGATGATTCAAGAAAAATACTCTAAGATATGACTTTGGCCACTTTTTTTTTGTACTATCAAGAGGAGCTGCAGACTTCTCAGTGTTGTAGAGATCAACAAAGACTCTGGAGATGCTCCCAAGAAGAGCATCAGAAATAGAGTAATGGAAGGATTGATTAGAGGTATTTACTGGGTTTAAAGGATCTAACTGTGCCTAATCCTTAAAGCTTGGCTCAGCAACAGCTAATGGGAGATGCAGTAATGCTATACAAATATTTGAACAGCATAAGCATCAAAGATGGAGGGAAAATTATTTAGTTTGTTAGAAGACAGTATGAATAAGAGTAGCTAAAAATGACCTCTGGGCTAAAAGGAGGATTAGCTACTGAAAGCAAAGTGATTAGGTCTCAGAGCAGACTCTTAACAGAAGTGATAAATCAATAGACATAAACGTGTAAAGACATTGATCAACAAATGAGTCCATTTCATTTATCTTTTAAAGGCCAGGGAAGGATTGACTGTTTACTCTGTTCTCCAGTTTTGCAAGGCAGAGCTCACTTGGCTCTCCCATTTGTTTTCACACTTGGTCTTGTTAGGGTCTTAGCCCTTTGACTTTTCTCTGGAGACATCATTAAATTGGCCATATTTGATTCTTCAAACTGGAAGATGTTTTTCTCCTTAGTTTACTTGATTCAAATACTCATTAAAGTCTTAGTGTCATCTTTGGAGTATCTCTTAATGTACTAGTCTAGGTTCTGGGTAAGAAGCTTCAGCTACTTCTTAGGGAGCTGATATTCTAAAGCATATCCTCCTGTTCCTAAGTGGAATTGGTTGAATTATTTGTCTATCTTTGAACCATCAGGGAGGGCCAAACAGTCCTTCCTTTTGAACTAACTCACAGGGCAAGCCTCAAGGACAAATATAGTTACAGAACTTAGCAAGCATGAATCTTGCCCCAATTGTTGTTCTTATCAACCCTTACTCACTTCCTCTACTCCCTCTATTATTAACTTAGCTGAATCTTCATTCAGCTCAGCAAGTATTCCTTTCTATCTCCATTACATCACCACAGAAGGACCTAAGAGTAATGCAGGCTGGGCTATTTCCTCTAGTGCTGTGTGCTGCCAGCTGTAGTAGACACAGAGGAAAAGATGGCTATCAGGTGAATGAAGAACACAAGGAATACTCATACGGTAATATAGTGCTATCTCCTGCAGCAACAACAACAGCAACACATGACATATTCTTTCTGCTTTCTGGGCTTTTCCTCTTTCCATTTCCTGTTGCATTGTAATTCTTTGTGACTTTATCTTTCAATGTTGATTGTCACTTACACACACACACACACACACACACACACACACACACACACAAACACACACACTACCTACTTACTTTCACTCATGTACAAATGTTCCACGGAGTGACAGCTAGAAGTGATTGGAAGTTGGCAGGGATCTGGCTGCTCCTCAAATAATGGCCCCTTCAGAACCTCCATGGACTTGACCCTGCTTCTCTTTGGCTCTCATCTAGTGAAGTGGCCTCTGGACTGCTTCTTCTCCATCGGTTTGAACCTGAGGGTCTTTTTTTGTCATTGCCTGCTGAGTCACAGCCCTGATATTTTACATGAATCATTTTCTATAATTTTCATCTTTGCTACCTATGAGTCTCCAGCCTCCGACAACTGGCAAAAATATGGCCTGTACCATTTAGAGCTCTGCCATTTCTGATTTCTGGGTGTTCCTTCTTGTGGGTGGCAAAGTAACCTGGGGCACAAATGTTGGACTTTGGGATTTAATACAGAGGGTGGAAGGGGGGAGGGCTCCCCTTTTCTGAGGAGAAGGAGAGAGATGATAGGGGAAGGTGGTGGGAGGGTAAGACCCAGAGGAACGAGGGGAGGGGACTATGATTGGGATATAAAATGAATAAACAAACAAACCTAAAAAAAATAAGAGTAAATAAAAAGAAAATTTAAAAGATGTTTCCTGCTGTGAGCTTAGGCCTGTGATCATCTTGATTGAATGGAGGTGCTGAACCATCCTTTGTGAAGGGAACACATGCAGATGTTTCATAGTGGAGCATTATATGTGCACAGCCTTCCCTGGCTCATCCTTATTTAATAGTTTGATAAGCTGCATAGGAGGGAGAACCTCTTGTAGTAAGTGTAAAGTTGTACTGCGCAATGCACTGCCATAGCCCCAAGCTGCACATGGTAACCAAGCACCTGAAATTCAGTTATTTAGAGCAGAGATATTGTCCTCTTTTCCCGCTTCCCAGCCCCACCCTCCCATGCTCTACCCCCTGACCCTTCCGTCTTGTTCCTGTGGGGTGGAGTGTCCCTGCCTAACAGTCTCTCACCACAGATCAGGAGTCATATGAGGGCCGAGAGCCTCTTCATACACCGGGGGCCCACGAGGCAGTACTGCCAGTGAAAGGTGTCTCCTTGCTACGGGGGGAAAACTAAAAAAAAGACCAACAGACACACAAACCCACAAAAACAAAGAACAACAACAAGAAAAGAGAGGAAAAAGAAAGAGAAAAAAAGGGAAAGGAAAAAGAAAAAGAAATGAAAAAAAATTTATGTCCATGTTCCTTTTGGTGTGTTGGTTGTAGTACAGAGAGCAGAGATAAGCCATTAGGTGTAAAATATACACTGGATTAAAATGGTACTTAATAGGAAGAAAGAATGTAAAAATACTATTGATAAGTTTTATGCCACTTTCTCAGAAAAATAATATTTTGAAAACATTGGGGTCAAATTGTCTCAGTGATATGAGACTCATTTTCTGTGGCTGCTGGACAATTTAAATTATGCATGCACTCGCAGACATTTCTGTGGCAAAGTGTTGTACTAGAGAAAAGATATCTAAAAATATGTGCTTTTAATTAACTACACATCACCATCCTACAGCTCCTTTATTTGTATTTTTCCTGGACTGCTTTTGCCTACAATTTAAACTAGTTTAGAATTAAGCCATCAACCTTGCTTTAAAAACATCTGGCATGCAACACCCTGGCATCATTATTTTTCTGCCTTGACCGTGTTGCTATAGGAGCAAAGTTATAGTAGAATAAAGCACAACTTGAGCTAATAACTTGTATATGAAAATAGCTACATCTTCATTGTGCAACCCACAAGGCACCTATACCGTTTCATTGCAAACACTAATCCCTTTTATAATGACACTTTTCCCTTCATTTAGCATGCTTTTATTATTATTAATACAATAGTGAATATTCTCTATATATCAGAATACAAGGATCTATTTTAGATAATCAAAGTTGTAAATCTTGTGACTGCTTTACATATAGCCAATTAAGTCCCCTTCCTCAGACTCCTGGTAGACTGGGTGGTGCAAAAAGAGGGCGGCCAGATATATTTACAGTATGTTTGACGGTCACAGGAGCTGAGGAGACTAATGGAGAGGCACATGTGATTCAGTTGCCCAACATGCTCATATTAAACAGTAGGAAATGTTTGTAATTTTTGAAATGTCCTCTTCACAAGCCATGTCAAATTTCTCAGCATACTTCAGTGGAATGCCTCCTCATAAATGAACAGACTCTATCATAGGTCTGCTGTTCCAGTTTGATAAATGGTCTTTTAAATAAAAAAAATCAGCAATAACACTTCATGAAGTATTCTAATGACATTTCATACTGTTTCTGGTTTTCTCTTTCTTTGTCTGTAGTTCACCAGTCCATTACTGTTGTTATTGTTGTTTGTATGTATATGTGTGTGTGACGGGGTGGGGTAGAGAAGGAGAGGGAGAGGGAGAGAGAGAAGGGGAAAGAGAGAATATTCAGAAAATTGTAGTGTATGTGGTATAGCCAACAGGGAAATTGTTGCCATGGGTGGTATTTTATTTTCATTAACTTTTTCTTTTTTAATTTACATAAATATATGTACAAATATGAAAGTTTCCTTGTTATATTTGTATTCAGAGGTTTTAATCATATCTAAGCACTCAGTGGGTTTCTACCTATTCACTCAAAGAAATTCAGAACCACTGCCTAAGAACATGACTGAAGACAATATAGCAGAATCACGGGAAATTGTTTTAATCTAGTAAAACCAAGGTCCTAGTAAATCACTGTCCTTTAAAAATGCAATATTTTTAAAATAATAATTCTTGGTCATGATTTTTAATCACAGTTTGATTGCTATTATCTAAATGTATGTTTAATGACTTCTTGTATCATTGTCAATAAAATGTATACGTTGTAAAGGTAGAAACATGTCTCTGTGTGTGTGTATGTGTGCATGCATGTTTCTGTGTCTGTGTCCATAAGTGTGTATCCTTGGTGAACCCCTATAATCTAGGTTTTGCTATGATTCTTGATGACATTTTCAGACATTCTTACTGTTTTTGTTTTCCCCTCCTCTCCCTTTTTTCTGTGTTCATTTCCCTTCCCTCTCCTTACTTAACCCTCCCCCCATTTGTCTATTTCCTCCTTCAGGTTACTTTTACCCTGACATTACCCTCTCTATTGCTCCCCTTAACTCTTACAATGGTCCCTTTACTTTCCTGATTACTGAATCATTTCAGGTTGTATACTCAATCTAGAAAACTGGAGCTAGGAATGTCATATGAGAGGGAACATGTCACATTTGCCTTCTGGGTCTGGATTTCCTCACTCAATAGAATACTCTCAGTTCCATCTATTTATTTTCAAATTTCATAATTTAACTTTTTGTTCCAGCTGAATAGTAACCCATGGTGTCTGTGTACCACTGTATGATGAATCTTCTTCCTTTTGCTATTAATGCAGGGGTTGGGGGAGGAAGCAAAGGATGTACAGTGAAAGGAGAGGTTGTTTTGTTATTTCCCTCCAGCTTGCATCTGCTTTGATGCACATAGCTCTCTTCAGTAATTCTGGAACTGAATTTTGCCTAGGTATTTCCAGACAAGAAAGCAGGAGCATGCTCAGTGGACTCTTTCTTATCCATGCAGCATAGGTTGGCTAGCAGAGATTATTCAAAATCTTAGCCTGGGGATTAAAGTAGCTTCAGTTGAGTGTTGCTTTAGGGAAGCGTGTTAAGGAGAAGCAAATGGAACAGGAATGATTTCACTTGTGGTAGTCACAATGATTCAACATGTTACTGCCATCCACACTGTCTTCTTTTTCAACCCCTTGTGTCTCTTCACTTATTTCCCTTGATCCATCCTTAACTTAGAGACCATTTCAAACAGGCTCTTTAGAAAAGATTACTGGTACATGATGCTGGAATTCTATGCTTGTTGTCTTGATCTCCCATTAGAATTATTTGTCTCTGATCTTTTTAAATATAGCTTGTAAGCAAGTCATCTCTCAGACAGAATAATATCCAACCACTTCTTTACTCTATTTTAATTCAATTGCACAGTACATAGTGTAATGAGCTTGGAAACCAGATGAGAAAGAATTAGAGTAATGGAGGCAGACAGTGCCTTTGCGTATGTGTTATGCCTTATAAATTTCAGTTATTCTGATTGGCTTCATCTTAACTGAGAAAAATATAATTCACCATAGACGGTTATCAGTGTTCAAAGTCAGCTGAGACTACCTGAGATGGTGTTCAGTAATTACAGCCTTGCAGTTTCTGGGTGACTCCATCCCCACCAGACCAGCTGTCTTGTGTCCCCATTTGTAACACTGTTCATTATATTCAACCTGCTGCCATCACTCTGGAGCCTTCAAAGGTGTTCTGGAGGGTACCTTACTGTAGGACATGGATAATGAAATAGTTATATGTGACTTGTATTATAATTGCCTCACCTGACCCCCATTTAGCTTGAAAAGTAGACTTAATAAAAGCGGGAGTGAAAGGCACTTTATGTTTTTAATAAGGAGTCTCATATGGTATTACCTGCTGTTTTTCATTGTGTGTCTCGTTTCCTGGTTTTCCTTTGAGACACATGACAGAAGAAAGCCAAGCACATCTCTTAATCTTGAGGCTCTTTAAGAATCTATTGCAGTAATCTACCAAAATCGATCGGTAACTCCAAGCTAACAGGATGACTTCTAGAGTACATGTGTGTGCTTACAAAATCAGGCAGACCCGCTCCCTGGCTAGTGAAGGCCTCCATGTCTAAGGAAGTGGAGGATTCCACTGTATAATAATTTAATGTTCTGTTTGCAAAAGGTAATTATAAAACTCTCATTCCATCTCCTGCTCCGATGGGCTCAGGATGAATTTAAAATGGATTAAGAGGAAATGGATAAGACGTTCTGTATTGCTGAACTCTGCCCAGTGTCATGATATGCAAACAGTGAGCAGAGCTCTGAAGCGACTAAATACACACTGAAGAGATGACAGGGCTCAGACGTGAGAACGCCTGGATCTGCCAGAGGAAAGGGCTCCTAAAAATAGTGCTGACAATTTACAGGAGAGAAAATCTGACTGTGGTGTAAAAATCTCTGAAGGTAGAGCTGCTTGGAGCTGCATGCTCTAAACATATTCCTGATGTTATGTTTGGAGAGGGGTGTTTGTTTTCTGTGCATTCATCTTAAATAAGAAAGGGAAACTGTATCTATAGACCTGTAGTAAGTGATGGAAAAAGACCAGACTGGGAATCAGGAGGTGATGCTGTGACACTAATTAGCTCTATGACATTTAACCAGGCAAAGTATCTTCCTAGGCCTGATGAATAAACTGGGTAAATGGTCTGTGAAACTGGGAGAAGTCTCTATCTTCTAAAGGGTGTGTGTGTGTGTGTGTGTGTGTGTGTGTGTGTGTGTGTTGTGGGTAAGGTTAAATTTTTAGAACTTCACCTAACTCTAGCTAGATTTAGATGCAAAATTGTTCAAATTTAAGGCTCACATTTCTTTTTCTTTTTAAAAAAGATACATTTTCATTTTATGTGTATGTGTATGAACCTGTATGTATACACGTATACTGTGTGTGTGCCTGGTGACTTTCGAGGCCAGAGCTGGGCACTGGATCCTTTGCAACTGGAGTCACAGGTGGTTGCAAGTGCCCCTAAAAATGGGTGTTGGGAATCCAACCCAAGTTCTTTGGAAGAGCAATACATACTCCGAACCACTGAGCCATCTCTCCAGCCTGTGGGATCACATTGGTTTATTGCCTTTTGGTTCCTCTTTTTGTCTTTTGGGTCATTAGTTATTTCTAGTTCATTCATATTAACACAAGTTGAATAACACAGAGATGCATAAAGAAAACAAAGTAAAAAAAATCTGCCCTTAGTCTTACAGTACCACTTCTGTGTGATGGAATCAGCAATTATATCAAGACGTGTCATGACGTTATCACTGTACTGTCAATGTATGCGTACGTGTTAATTTTTCTTAGAATAGTTACCTTGGTAAAATTACTTTCTTCTGCATTTAGTGATGCATCATGAGCATATATCAAAGGCAGGCTAGATGTGGTCCCTGTGCTTGATTCTGGCCATGCTAAACGTGGTTTAGAGCTGCTTTACCCTGCATAGGCAAAGTAGAATATTTGCAAATGACTTTTTGCTCACACTCAAAACTTTACAACTTGGTTCTTTAGAGAAAATTTTTGCCAATCCCTTCCAACATATGTTGATTCTTGTTAGTTACTTTTCTTGTTTCTGTTAAAAAAAATAACATGACAGAAGAAACTTTAGGAAGGAAGGATTTGTTTTGGCTGGTAGTTTGAGATTACAGTGCAACAGGAAGGGGAAGGCATGGGACAGGAGTTTGAAGCCACTGGTCTTATTCAATCAAAGTCAGGAAGCAGAAAGAGGGGCTCAGCTTTTCAGCTTACTTCTCATTCTTATTCAGGCTGGAACCAGAGTTGGGCTCACAGAATGATTCAACCTAGAATTAGGCAGCTTAATCTACAAGCTTCCTCATAAAAATGCTCAGAGCTTTCTTTGCCTCTAAGATAATTCTGGGTCTTGTGAAGTTGACAATCAATACTAATAATGACATGGCTCCATTTCCTATCTTTAAAAAGACACACAATATTTTACAGAGTGGGCATGTCATTGGGTGTGCTCTGTTGATTGAGGTGATTAAATTTTCAAGTGAGGTTCAGGTACTACCAGATTCAGGGACCAAGATGCCTCTTCAGGTCTTTGGCTCTCTGTCTGTCAGCTTCATTCTCAGGCATGGTTCCCTATTTGGTCATCATCAGTTCTGTTCTTAAGTTCTTTTTGTGATGTTAAGAGAACTTTTTGGTTTTCTTTTTCTTTTCTTCCAGTTTTTTTCTTTTTTTATAATTTATTTTTTATTTCTTCAAGTTAAATCTCAATCACAATCCCCTCCCTACTCCCCCGTCCAGTCCCACCCTTCCACCCTCTTACCCCTCAACCCCCCCATCCTCTACCTTTTTATTTTTAGTAAGGTATATCTTCCCCCCCCCACCAACAGCTCCCCCTTTCAGTCCAACAAATGGTTTTTTCTCTTATAGAAATAAATACAATACAATACAACAGAAATAAATAGGCCACAATTATGAGAGTTATATGGCTTAGCATACATTCCCAATGTCCAGTCCATATGTATTTGGCCCCTGACTTCAACATTCTACTATCTAACCATTTCCATGAGTTTAATCTAACTCAGCTTTCATACTAACTGGCCTCACAATTTTAAAAACATCTTCTTAGATCCAGAACACCCTTTTGATTCCTAAACAACTCAAAATTTAACTATGAGACTCTAACTATCTATTCTTCAACCACCTCAGAGACCTGAGAGGGATAAATATATCTGATTATATAGGAAGTGCAGGGCATGCAGCTTCCAAAACTAAGAAATGACATACCAGTGGCTGCCTGGACAGTTCCCATTTTCTCTCCATACATTACAGCATCGATCTTCAGTCGTTTGGCCCCGTTTCTCTGACAGACATTGATTGTAGAGCAGGAATTATGAAGGACTGGCCCCGTTTTTAATCTAGTGATGAAACTCAGAAGACACCATTTTTTTTTTTTTTTTTTTGGTTTCTGAAGTGTGAAGTTTTAGTAGAATAGTTAAGTTGTCCTGGAGGAAACATCAGACCATTTTGCAGATGGTTATAGGGGAGAGAATGTTAGAAGCTCAAGGTGACAAATGTCCCTGTCAGCAGATATTTTCAACAGTGGTTTTACTGTCCTGGCGTTCTGGACTTTAGACCTTGGTCTAGGCATTGCTGGAACACTCACCAAAGAGTTCTTTGTACCTAATCAGAAAGTTCATCTTCTCAGCCGTCTCAGCGCTGTGTCTTAGGTTGGCATCATCGTGGTTATGATTCATAAATCTTAGTAATTGCATGTCTTTTCATAATTGTTATTAGTTATGGTTTTTATTCTCATATGACATAGCACCTGAGAGCACTTCCTCTCACTTCTGGTGTGTTACCTTTCTTACTTTGTTAAAAATTCTAAGCACCTTAGATATGCTAATCCTTTGTACACTCTGTGTTAAAATTCTTCTTCATCAATTGTCTATTGACTTTATAGAACCTTTTGTTCATTGAAAAAATAGTGTGTGTTCAATAGCATGAAGGAGTCATTTCTAAGTGAATAAACAAATTCAAGTGTTGTTGACTGGAAGTACTTGGGTGAAAACACTATTGAAAATTAGGTTTTTCCCCATAAATACATTTTAAGTGATCATCAGAAGAAATTACATTATTTAAAGAACATGAAAGACTATTGCCCAAATTTCTTTATGCCTTTGTTGTGTGACCTTTTCTTGGGAGATGTGAATAATGTTTTTATATATCAATTAAAAGTAAATTAAAAAAATTAAGTAACAATAAACACAAAACAAAGTAAAGATATACATGAAAGCTTTTGGAGGTGACAGATGTGTTTACTGTTAAGGACATTAATGGTATCAAGGGTATGTACATACACTGCATGTTAGCATGCCTCAGAAATCTGAAAGTTCAAAAAAAGGACTGTTTGTAGTTAAAGACTCAAGATAATGAACACTTTGAACATCAGTCTACAGAAATTACTTGTAATGATACACACTTTTTCTTAATCATATTAAAATATTAAAAGACACTTCACTTTATTTTTTCATGTAGTTGTACAAAGGAGAAAATTGTATGTTGTGTGCTCATATGTGTGTTTGTGCATAATGGGACTTGTTTGCATCATAACCTTAAGGGAATAATTAAGGCAGTTTTGTGTGTTTAGTGGAGTCACAATAAGACAGGCATGGAAAAGCAACAGAAAAAAGGAATTTGGCTCATAGTATTTTCTTCTTAAAATCCCAAATGTGAAGCTTTAATATATGTATTAAATTACATATTTATACATACATAGACATGTATAAATGTAAATGATATATTTATATGATATAAATGCATTTTTAATGTACATAAACCTGTATGTATTATATATTTGTTTAGGTAAATAGATACTAATATGATTCCTACTACTCATAAGTTATTTTCCATGAGGTGCATGGGCATTAACTTATAGCCTCACATATGCTAGGCAAATGCTCTACCATTGAGCTATGTCCTGACCACTACCTATAGGTTTTAAAATAACCATACAAAAACTTTTCTGAAATCAATTAAAGCTTTCTGAAATGTATATCATTTTCCGTAACCATTTTACAGTTCATTAGGCAGTCTGACCATAATCACGAATCCTGCAAGAGGGAGACAGGGTAGTTAGCTCAAAATCTGCATCTATAGTCAGCATTTCATTTACTAATGAGTGAATAAATGAAATGAAATGTAATGTGTCTGTTATTTTTTGTGATGAGCAAATAACATGTCTGGTTAGTATGGTAAGTTATAAAGGAAGAATAAGTAAATAGACATGATCACTCGGTCTTGAAGAATTTGAGAAATGAATCATTAAGTATTTGCTAAGTGTGCATATGTTTTGTGTACTTTCCACCTGAGGGTTCCACCATGTTTTCCCCAGTTTCAGTAGGATCATGGCCTCTGCATTTAACATACTTGTTGCCAACGGGAATTAATAGAGAATTTTGGTGCTTAGAATGTTGAAGCAAGACAAGTTAATCCTTGCCCAAGATAGATTTGTCTAACCATTCTTGATTGAAAAACAATAATGACAAATACATGAGACCCTCCCACCCCTCTGTGTAATTTAACTCGTGAATCTTAGTAGTCACCAGGGGGAAGCAGATGAGGAAATAGAACAGAAGGATCGACCATCTCTGAGGACTCCAAATCAGTAAACAGAGACAAGATTAAGTCTCCAGCAGCCTTCCTCCATGGCTGTCCTAATCTCCACATCCCCTTGCCTTACAAGTTGCTGGCTGTGTTGGTGTGACTTTGTGTTTTTAGGATCATTCCCTATCCAGCCAACACACCCTCATTCACTTTAGCATTCTGTGTCAGTGAGCAAATACACCTCCACCCTGGCCGACTTTACAGAGTGCAGACCCACAGTGTCAGAAACCACGGCAGTACACACGCTCCTGACTTTTACACTGCTGGCAGCCCGAACCTTCATATTTAGCCCCACCTGTTTTCTCTTATTCTGTTCACAGTGGGAATGAAAAGCAGCTGAGATTCTATTTTCATGTATTAATTGGTCCCATTACTCAGAAACCTTTTAAAAATAGAGCTTCCTCCTATTCCAGGTTTAGCAATCTGTTCATTTCTTTCTCAGTCCAACCCTTTTAATCAGCCTCAGGCTTCACCCTCCAGTGGCACCAGTGAGTTCAGGATGGGCCAAAAGCTTCAAAGCAAGGTCTGCCCAAAGTAAAAGGGAAAACGGCCCTCTTATTCAGAGTTTTGGCAGAACCAGGTCTGCTGCTCACATGCTTCTTTGACCCCATCCTCTGTTTACAGTGTGGTTTGCTGCTTCCTAGAGTGGCTGTTCTAGGTCCCCATTCCTCTGCATACCATGTGCAATTGGTACCCAGCTTGTATTCTGTCTCGTGGTAGAAAGGTTATCCGCACAGCATATTTCAAACCAAAGACCTCAGTCACAAAGTTCTGATGTCACAGAAGGAATTCTGAATTCAGACTTAGGATTTTTTTTTTGAGATTTTAAAACTTGATTTCGTGGCATTTAATTTCTTGAGTTCTTTGTAAATTATGGATATTACCCCTCTGTCAGATGTAGGTAGGGTTGGTAAAGATCTTTTCCCAATCTGTAGGCTGCCGTTTTGTTTGAATGACAGTGTTTTTTGCCTTACAGAAGCTTTTCAGTTTCATGAGGTCCCATTTATTGATTGTTGGTCTCAGGTTCTGAGCTGTTGGTGTTTTGTTCAGGAAGTTGTCTCCTGTGCCAATGAGTTTGAGGCTTTTCTCCACTCTCTCTTCTATTAGATTAGTGTGTTGGGCTTTATGTCAAGGTCTTTGATCCACTTGGACTTAACTTTTGTGCAGGGTGGTTAGTATGGGTCTATTTGCATTCTTTTACATGTTGACATCCAGAAAAATATGGATCTAATCCATGGGTTTGAATTTTACTTATTTAAAAGCCAACACTTATTCATTTATGTATATGTACGTATGTATATGTGTCTCAGTATATGCCATTGCCTGCAAAGGCCAGAAGAGGGTATCAACTCCCTTTAAACTAGAATTACAGGCTGGTGTAAGCTGCCTGGCCTGGGTGTTAGGAATCAAACTCAGGTACTGTGGAAGTGCAGCAAGTGCCCTAACCAATTGAGCTATTTCTCCTGCCCCAACCCAACAATGGTTTAAAAGAATGAAAGTTTGCATTTATCTTATGATTATGAGATTTTGCCAGTAATTTATTAGGTTCTGGCTTTGTTCCTGATTTGTCTTTTTTTGATGAAGGAAACAATGTATTTTCGATAGATTGTGGAAATGGACGAAACACTAGATTCTATCTTTGTTGGGAATAAAACAATCAGCCACAAATTATGCCATAAAAAGGCTTTCTGCAACTAAATCTATACCTGTCTTAATGAAGGAGATTTTCAACAACAAAGACTATTTAAAGTAGTAACATAGAAATTTAAGAGGCGGTGTGTAGTCTATGAATTCATTTAGTGACACCAGAGACATGGTACACATTAAATAGCTGTGAGCATCAAGCTACATAATTTGATGTGATTTTACATTCATTGTTTCTCATTCTTTTTAATCATCCACATTCCATCCTTGAGAAAAAAGATTATATATTTCCTTTCCCTTATATCCATATCTCTCTTGGTTGAAAGACTTGTAATTCATAACAACTAGGTGAATAGAAATTAATGAACAGTGCAAGATATATGGATTTTTTTAAAACATTAAGGAGAATCCTTTGAGAGCTAAATATACTATTTGGCAACTATCTTATAGATGTCAAGATAGACTGAATTTTTGTGTTTCTTTTTTTACATTTCCTTTCACAAGGGTGTGTGTGTGTGTGTGTGTGCACGAGCACGTGCAATTTGTGTGGGGTGCATATGTGTAACGGTCAGAGGACAACTTGTGGGTGTTGGTTCTCTCCTACCATGTGGGTTCTGGAAATTAAATTCAGGTCATTAGACTTGACAGTATTTGCCTGTATCCACTGACTCTAGGGCCATCATCCTGGGTTAGGTAAAGGTTTAGGGTTAGGTCATCTTATTGGTCCTAGACTATAACTTAAAAAATATTATTTATTCATTTTACACACTGATCATATCCTCCTCCCTCCTCTCCACCTGTTCCTACCCTCCCACCCTCTCTCTATTTTCACCCTTCCATTCTCCTTAGAAAAGCCCCCCCCTCCCCCATCAACCCATCCTGGCTCCTCAAGTCACATCAGGGCTAAGAGCATCTTCTGCTGAGGACAAACAAGGCAGCCCATCTAAGGCAAGGTGATACTCCAACAGGCAATAGGGTCTATGTTAGGGACTGTATCCACTTCACTTTTTAGGTAATCAACATGAAGACCAAGCTGCCCATCAGTTACGTATGTGTAGGGGGCCTAGATCCAGATGATATATGATCTTTGGTTGGTGCTTCAGTCTCTGTACACCCCTAGAGCCTAGCCTAGTTGACTCTGTTGATCTTCCTGTGAAGCTCCTGTCCTCTTTGGGTCCTTCTATTCTTCCACTCACTCTTCCATAAAACCCCTAAGCTCCATCTACTGCTTGGCTGTGAGTCCTGTCATCTGTTTCGATTGACTGCTGGGTGGAACCTCTCAGAGGATAGTTATGGAACGTTCCTGTCTGCAGGCATAGCAAAAAAGTCATAAATAATGTCAAGAATTGTCTCTTGTGGGGTGGGTCTCAAGTAGTGCCAGTCATTGGTTGGTCATTACCTCAATCTCTGCTCCATCTTTATCCCTGTATACATCTTGTATACAGGGTAAATTATGAGTCAAAGGTTTTGTGGGTGAGTTGGTGTCTCCTTCCCTCCACGGGAGTCCTGCCAGGCTAGTAGGTGGCTACTTCTGTCTCCTTATCCTCTGCTGCTAGGAGTCTCTCTTAGGGTCACCCCCTATCCTCCCAGGAGAATACCCTTTCACTGGTCGCCCAGTTGTTTCAGAGATGCCCCCCCCCATCGGTTTCCCTTTTCTTTCCCAGTTCTCTCACCTCTGACTCCTGCTCTTACCACACCTGATCCCCAACTTGTTCCCTTCCTTACAACCCTCCCACACAATTCCCTTTCTTCATCCTGTGTCTATTTTATTTCCCTTTAGAATAAGATTGAAGTAGTTTCCCCTGGGCCCTTCTTGAACTTAGCTTTTCTGGACCTGTGGATTGTTGGATAGTTATCCAATACATTATGGCTAATATCCACTTATAAGTGAACACATACCATGTGCATTTTTCTGGGTCTGGGTTATCCTACTTGGATGATCTCTTCTAGTTCCATACATTTCCCTGCAAATTGCATGATTTACTTCTCAATAGCTGAGTAGTATTCCATGTGCAAATGATCCATAGTTTCTTTGTTCATTCTTCAGTTGAGGGACATCTGGGTTGGTTCCAGTTTGTGACTATTACAAATAAAACTGCTGTGAATATAGTTGAACAAATGTCCTAGTGGTTTAGTGGAGCTTTATTTGGATATATGCCCAGGAGTTGTACAAGTTTGCACTCCCACCAGCATGGAGGAGTGTTTCCCTTTCTCTACACCCTTGTCAGCATGTGCTGTCACCTGGGTTTTTTTATCTTAGCTATCCTGACAGATGTAGGAACCTCAAAGTCATTTTGATTTGCATTTGCCTTATGACTAGGAAGGCTGAATATTTCTTTAAGTGCTTGTCAGCCATTAGAATTTCTTCTGTTGTAAATTCTCGGTTTTGTTATGTACCCCATTTTTTGATTGGATTATTTGGTTTGGTTGGTGTTTAATTTGTTAAGTTGTTTGTATTTTTGGTTGTGAGCCTAGCCTTAAGGGATGAGCCATCTCTCCAGTCCTTGTTAAGTTCTTTATAAATTTTGGATACTAGCTCTCTCTCAGAAGAGAGTAGTGTTGGTAAAGATCTTTTCCCAATCTGTGGGCTGCTGTTTTGTTCTTTTGACAATGCCATTTGCCTTACAGAAGCTTTTCAGTTTCATGAGGTCCCATTTATTTATTGTTGATCTTAGTGCCTGAGCACTAAGCACTGATCTGAGTTCTGTTCAGGAAGTTGTCTAATGTACCAATGAGTTCAAGGCTTTCCTCCACTTTCTCTTCTACTAGATTTAGTGCATCTGGCTTTCTGTTGAGGACTTTGATCCACTTGGGCTTTAGTTTTGTGCAGGGTGATAAATATAGATCTATTTGAGTCTTTTACATGTTAGGCCAGCATCATTTGTTGAAGATTCTTTCCTTTTTCCATTGTGTGGTTTTGGATTCTTTGTCAAAAATCAACTGTCTGTAGGTGCTTGGGTTTACTTCTGGGTCTTCGATTTGATTCCATTGATCGACTGGTCTGTTTCTATGTCAGTACCATGTAGTTTTTATTACTAATGGTCTGTGGTAAAACTTGAAATCAGGAATGATGATACCTCCAGAGGTTCTTTTGTTGTACAGGACTGTTTAAGATATTCTGTTTTTTTTCTTTTTCCATATGAAGGTGAGAGTTGCTCTTTCAAGATCTATTGTTCATGTGCTGTTAGGTTGTTAGTATGAGATCTCTCCGATTTCTTTATGAAGGCACTTAATGCTATGAATTTCCCTCTTAGTAATGCTTTCATTGTATCACATAAGTTTGGGTATGCTGTGCCTTCATTTTCATTGGATTTTAGGAAGTCTTTAATTTCTTCTCTGACCCATTGGTCATAGAGTAGAGAATTGTAAAGTTTCCATGAATGTGTAGGCTTTCTATTGTTTCTGTTGTTCTTAAAGTCCAGCTATAACCCATGGTGATCTGATAAATACAATGGGTTATTTCAGTTTTCTTGTATTTGTTGAGACTTCCTTAGTGATCAGCCATATGGTCAGTTTTGGAGAAGGTTGTGAGGTGTTGAGAAGAAGGGATAGTCTTTTGTGTTTGGATGAAATGTTCTGTAGATATCTATTAGATTCATTTGATTCATGACATCTTTTAGTTTAATTATTTCTCTGTTTAGTTTCTGTCTCAATGACCTGTCTTTGGATGATAGTGGGGTGCCGAAATCTTCCAGTATTAATGTATGGGTATCAATTTGT
Source organism: Lophiomys imhausi (assembly GCA_907164525.1). NCBI lineage: Eukaryota > Metazoa > Chordata > Mammalia > Rodentia > Muridae > Lophiomys > Lophiomys imhausi. The sequence continues at coordinate 11,089,196 of CAJQZJ010031998.1, read as the reverse complement.
GATTTACACTTTAGCAATATTTCTTTTACAAATGTGGGTGCTCTTGTATTTAGGGCATAGATATTCAGAATTGAGATTTAATCTTAGTGGATTTTTCCTTTGATAAGCATGACATGTTCTTCCCCATTTCTTTTGATTAGTTTAGCTTGAAAATCTATTTTATTAGGTACTAGAATGTCTACTCCTGCTTGCCTCTTGTGACCATTTGCTTGGAAAACCTTTCCCAGCCTTTTTCTCTGAGGTAAAGTTTATCTTTGTATCTGGCGTGAGTTTCTTGTATGAAGCAGAATGATAGGTCATGTTTTAGTATCCATTCCTGTTAGCCTGTGTCTCTTTATTGGGGAATTGAGTCCATTAATGTTGAGAGATATTAATGACTGATGATTGTTAGTTCCTGTTGTTATGTTGTTAGTGGTAGTAGGGTGTGTATGTGTTTGTGTATATGGGTGTATGTGTGCTTCTCTTCTTTTGATTTTGCTGCAGAGGAGTGGTTTAGTTCTTGTGTTTTCTTGGGAGTAGTTAAATTCTTTAGGTTGGAGATTTCCTTCCAGTATCATCTATAGGGCTGGATTTGTACTAAGATATTGTTTAAATTTGGTTTTGTCATGGAATATCTTGTCTTCTCCATCTATGGTAATTGATAATTTTGCTGGGTATAGAACTCTGGGCTGGTATCTGTGATCTCTTAGAGGCTCATGACCTCTGTACAGGCCCTTCTGACTTTTAAAATCTCTGTTGAGAAGTCTGTTGTAATTCGAATAGGCCTGCCTTTATATGTTACGTGGCCCTTATCCATTGTTGTTTTTTTTTTTAAATACTTTATTTTTTTTTCTTCAAGTTACATCTCAGTAACAAACCCCTCCCTATTCCCCCTTCCTATCCCGCCCTTCCACCCTCTTCCCCCCAGAAGTTTCCCCTTTCAGTCCAACAGCTGGTTCCTTCTCTTATAACAGTAAGTATTATACAAAACAATACATATAAATATGCCACATTTATGAGAGTAAATTGGCCCAGTATACCTTCCCAATGTCCAGTTTATACATATTTGGCCCCTGACTTTAACATTCTACTGTCTAACCAACTCCATGAGTTTAAAGGTCTATATGTGACTCAACATTCATACTATCTTGCAACACACTTTTAAGAGTATCTTCTTAGATCTATAACACCCTCTTGATTCCTAAACAACTCAAAATTTAACTATGAGACTCTAGCTGTCTATTCTTCAACCACCTCAGAGACCTGAGAGGGATAAATATATTTGCTTAAATAGAAAGTGCAGAGCCTGCAGCTTCCAAAACTAAGAAAGGACATACCAATGACTGCCTGGACAGTTCCCATTTTCTCTCCATACATTCCAGCATCAGTCTTCAGCCTTTGGGTCCTGTTTCTCTGACAGACATTTGTTGTAGAGCAGAGATTATGAAGGACTTACCTACCCTGTCTTGGCAGAGTTAGGCTGTCGACTTCCCTGCTACCAAGTTTTGTCCTTTTTGGACAGCAGTCTGTCTGCAGTTGGTGCAAGGGGTTTTTTCATGCCAAGAGAAAGGCTTGCCACTAATTCAACCATCTTACAGTGGAGGTTCTTCAATGCTTATCTTCTACTTGGAGTAGAATAGGGGGTGCTGTCAGGTGCTGATATGTCTCGATATCAAAAAAAAATCTTGATTTAAGATAACATCTTTGAATGCCATATTCTGCAGATCTCTAGGGGTTTTTGAAGATGCCCTATCCATCTCTTGTATTTAGATAAGCAAATGTTGCTTGTCTCTTAGCAACTTGATTACTGGGTAGTTTAGAGAATATCTGTGATAGACTGTCATAGTAGCTAACAAAGTGACATGTTTGCATGGCTAGGAGTTTGTTTTAACTATCCTAGACCGTTTTAGATGGTTGGTATCAAGAGGTCAGAGCTTCACATTTTATTTTTAAGTATCTCTAGGTATGATACCATTGGGAAGCATTACCTTTAAATTTGTATCAATATACAAAGATCTATTCAATTGTGGTTAAATATACTCTTAATTATGTATCAATATACCAAGATCAATGCCTATGTAGCACAATATAATCTTAATATTATGTCCATATGCAAGGGTCAATACCATTGTGGCCAACAATAATCTTAATTTTGTATCAATATACAAAGATCAATACTGATGTAATCAAATACAATCTTATTTTTGCACAGTAAACAATGGTCAATACCACTTTAGCCAAATAAACTACTAATTTTGTATCAATATACAAAGGTATAAGGGCATATTCAATAATCTGCCCCTTCTTCTTGGACCTTCCTGTGCTATGTCTATATCTCATTTTTCTCAAGCCCATGCACTCCTACATAGGAGAGGAAGAAGGATACAGAAAAGGAAAAGTAGGAAGTCCCTGGGGCTAACCTCCAAAACCCATTAAGATGGACCATTTATCAGCTTGTAGTCTCTTCCCCTACATAACAAAGTTTTCACTTATCCTTCAAATAACCAAAAAGAAGGGTGGAGAAACACCCTCCCCACCCTCTGTGCATGGGACGTTGCTCTCTTAAAGTGACTTCCTGCTGATTTGGGTCGTAGTAGACCTGTTTGGGGCCCCAACCCAAATGGGAAAAATGATTAAAAATGTTATTAGTACACTACTTTTATGTTCAGTCCTTCTGTTCTCAGCTGTTTAGATGACCTAAGGGGTTTGTAGGCAGAAGCTGATTTTGCAGGTTTCACTGAGGTTCCTGTCGGGGCATTGTGTAGAGTTGAGCGGTCCCAGGGACATTGGATTGCTGTGGTGGTTGCAGGCCCCCGATGGAGACAGCTATTGAGGAAGTCTGCCAGGCAGAATCCACTGGGTCACTCGTCCTCCTTGGTGCCTGATTCTGCTCTCTGCTGAGGATTCCTCTGTCCAGCCGTCCCCGGGCTCCCCTAATGGACGCTTCGATTCTCCTGGAACGATAAGAACAGAGCCCTGCCCCAATCCCAACCCTAGGACATTTGCCCTCTTTTTTTTCTGGGGGGGGGGATGGGGGGGCTAGGTAGTACTTCTCCTGAAGCAAATTTGGCCTTCTGACAACATACAAAGCGTTATCTTTCAATCCGGGTTAAAGAAGAAATCATTCTGTCACCTTGGAGCTAAACCAGCTCTAGTGTATATATTTTGAGATCCCAAAGGACAATCTGCCTGCATCGAGACGGCCTTTTGTAAGTAGCCTCCAAACCTAGGTCCCTCCAAATCCCATGTGTGTGTCTCTGAACTCTAATTATTGGGATCAGGGACCTGTGTTTCTCATCTGAAGGGATCAAAGATGTGTTCCACCACTCCTGGATCGAAGTCTTTCTCTATTTAGAGTTTGCCCTGCATCAGGCTGACCCTGAGTTCCGGGATCTGCCTGTTTCTGTCTCCAGTGTGCTGGGAGCTGGGACCAAGGGTGTACTCTTCTTGAATGGTGGGACCAAGAGTATGCACCCTCACCACCCCACTCTGTATGACTCCAGAATACATAAGACCACCAACTCTAAGGTGCCCCCCCCCGTCTCCGCTGAACTCAAAGGCATGGGCCAATACCACAATTCTCTTGTATTTTACCTTAGATCCACGTCTTCTCTACACCTGGAGGTCTGCAAGACTAGGCCGAATGGCTGTATCCTCTGTTCCATTCACAGTGTTTCAGCCCTGCCCCCTGCCTTTTTTTTTCTTTTCTTTTTTTTTAAGTTAATAAATTTATTTGTTTGTTGCTTCTGGTTACATCCTTATCATACTGTCCTCTTTTCCCGCTTCCCAGCCCCACCCTCCCATGCTCTACCCCCTGACCCTTCCGTCTTGTTCCTCTGGGGTGGAGTGTCCCTGCCTAACAGTCTCTCACCACAGATCAGGAGTCATATGAGGGCCAAGAGCCTATTCATTCACCGGGGGCCTACGAGGCAGTACTGCCAGTGAATGGTGTCTCATTGCTACTGGGGGAATACTAAAAAAAGACCAACGAACACACAAACCCACAAAAACAAAGAATATCAACAAAAAAAGAGAGGAAAAAGAGAAGGGAAAAGGAAAAAGAAAAAAGAAAAAAAGGAAAAAGAAAAAGATAAAAAAAATTATGTCCTTGTTCCTTTTGATGTGTTGGTTGTAGTACAGATATCCTGTACGATATAGTTAAAATCCTACTATAAGTGAATAGATGCCATGTGCATCCTTCTGAGACAGGGTTAGCTCACTCAGGATGAGCTCCTCTAGATCCATCCATTTGGTGGCAAATTGCATGATTTCATTGTTTCTGATAGCTGAGTAATATTCCATTGTATAGATGTACCACAATTTTTTAATCCATTCTTCAGTTGAGGGACATCTGGGTTGTTTCCAATTTCTAGCTATTACAAATAAGGCTGCTATGAACATAGATGAGGAGACTTCCCTATGTCTCCATGAGAGGTCCTTTGGGTGTATACCCAGAAGTGGTATGGCTGGGTCCTGAGGCAAGGTTATTCCTAGATTTCTAAGATATCGCCAGACAGACCTCCATAGTGGTTGCACAAGCCTGCACTCCCACCAGCAATGGAGTAGGGTACCCCATTCTCCACACCCTCGCCAGCATGCGCTATCATTTGAGCTCTTTATTTTCGCCATTCTAACAGGTGTTAGGTGGAATCTCAGGGTCGTCTTGAGTTGCATTTCTCTGATGATAAAGGATGTTAAACATTTCTTCAGGTGTCTCTCAGCCCTTAGGGATTCCTCCTTTGTGAATTCTCTATTTAGCTCCATCTCCCATTTTTTGATTGGATTATTTGGTTTCTTGGCATTTAGTTTCTTGAATTCTTTGTAGATTTTAGATAATAGCCCTCTATCAGATGTGGGGTTGGTGAAGATTTTCTCCCAGTCTGTTGGTTGCCGTTTTGTTTGAATGACAGTATCCTTTGCTTTACAGAAGCTTTTCAGTTTCATGAGGTCCCATTTATTGATTGTTGATCTCAGGTCCTGAGCTGTTGGTGTTCTGTTCAGGAAGTTGTCACCTGTGCCAATGAGTTCGAGGGTTTCTCCTACTTTTTCTTCTAGTATCTTTAGTGTGGCTGGCCTTGTGTTAAGGTCTTTGATCCACTTGGAATTAAGTTTTGTACAAGGTGATAGGCATGGGTCTAATTTCATTCTTTTGCAAGTGGACATCTAGTTGGACCAGCACCATTTGTTGAAGATGCTGTCCTTCTTCCATTGTGTGTTTTTGGCTTCTTTGTCAAAGATTAGTTGGCCATAGGTGTGTGGATCCATGTTTGGGTCTTCAATTCGATTCCATTGATCCACTGGTCTGTTTCTATACCAGTACCATGCTGTTTTTATTACTGTTGCTCTGTAGTACAGTTTGAAATCTGGGATGGTGATACCTCCAGATGTTTTTTCATTGGACAGGATTGATTTAGCTATTCTGGGCTTTTTGTTGTTCCATATGAAGTTGAGACTAGCTTTTTCCAGGTCTATAAAGAATTGTGTTGGTATTTTGATAGGAATTGCATTAAATCTATATATTGCTTTTGGTAGGATAGCCATTTTTATTATGTTGATCTTACCTATCCATGAGCATGGGAGATCTTTCCATCTTCTAAAGGCCTCTTCCATTTCTTTCTTCAGGGGCTTGAAGTTCTTGTTATATAGGTCCTTTACATGCTTGGTTAGAGTTACCCCCAGGTATTTTATGTTGTTTGTGGCTATTGTGAAGGGGGTTGTTTCCCTTATTTCTTTCTCGGTATATTTGTTTGTTGTATAAAGAAGGGCTTCTGATTTTTTTGAGTTGATTTTTAATCCAACCACAGTGGATGATTTGGTGCAGGGGAGGAGTTACTTGGCTATCTGTCGTTGCTTACAGGGGGATTTCAAGGTCACTGTGGTTTTAATCGCCAGAGGCACTGTGATCTGGTGCAGCCTATTCCCAGGTTGTGAGTAATGGACCAGGATTGTTTCACTGCTCCCAATTCAGACTTCCCTATGTTGCACTCTGAGTTATCAGCCTGTAATGGTTCTGATGGTATGGGCCTGTTTGCCCAGGCACAGATTCTGTAGGCTTTGTTTGTCATCCTGGAGGCTGACACGGTCTGGCTCCACACCTGATATGTCTGGATTTTCCAGGATACAGCTATGGTCCCAATTTCTGGTTTCTCTCTAGGCTTCTCGCCACAGGGCTGGACTCTGTGCCTGATTCCCTTCCTGTCTGCGCCACCACGGGTCCCGTGGGTACCCCAAGCCCCAGATCCTCCGGCTGCCTGAGTGGACCTCTCGTCCCAGCAGCTCAGCCGTGGGTGCACGGAACCCTGGCCCCGCCCACGCCTGTCTCCCCAGATGTCCTGCTGTGGACTCGCGGGGATTTGGCCCTTCCAGCCGTGCTCCCTCCCCAGCTGCGCTATCGTGAGTGTGCGGGATTTGGCCCCTCCCGCCTGCTTTTGTGTTCCCAGCTTCCCGTGCTCTCTCGGGACCTCCCGCCCTCCGCTTCACGAGCGGCTGCGGACCACCTGCTGAGCCCCCTGTTTGTTCCTTGCTATGGCTTCCACTATCTCGCAACGTTTTTTAAGTGGGTATAAGTTCAACCTGATGTGTGGGGAGCCCAATAGGACAGCGATCTATGGCCAAGTGGACCCTGATTCTGCCTGCTGTAAGTTGGGATCGATCTTACCAGGTGCCTCTCCAAATGGGAGTTCTCGAATCCCGGGTTTAGTGGCCTCCGTGTCTGTGGAGATGGGTGAGAGCCTTGCCCTGGGACTTTTAACAGTCCCTTGGGAGCTGTGAGTGTTCCCGGGGCGGGGGGGGGTCTAGCCCCTCTGGTTTTTGCACAGTGCCCAATAACTCTGTGTTTTTTATGGCTCTTTTTTTCCCCCGCGTTCAAAATGCGTCAGTGTAGGTCGCCCCATCTTCGCTCTCCCGAGCCCATTGTTGTTTTTAATATTCTTTTTTTTCTGCACATTTGGTGTTTTGATTATTATATGGCTGGTGGATTTTCTTTTTTGGTCCACTCTATTTTTTTTTTTTTTGTAGGTTTCTTGTACATTCATAGGCATCTCTTTCTTTAGGTTAGGGAAGTTTTCTTCTATGATTTTTGTTGAAGATATTTTCTGTGCCTTTGAGCTGGGAATCTTCTCCTTTCTTCTATTCCTATTCTTAGGTTTGGTTTTTTCAAAGTGTCCCAAATTTCCTTGATGTTTTGTACTAGACACTTTATAAATTAAGTATGTTCTTTGACTGATGTGTGGATTTCTTCTAACATGTCTTCTATGCCTGAGATTCTCTCTTCCATCTCTGTATTCTGTTGGTGATGCTTATGTCTGTAGTTTCTGTTCTTTCTGGGTTTTCCATCTCCAGGATTGTCTCAGATTGTGTTTCCTTTATTGATTCTATTTCCATTTTCATGTCTTTCACAGTTTTAGTCATTTCCTTCTCTCATTTGACTGTATTTTTCCTTTTTTCTTTCTCTAAGGGATTTATTCATTTCCTTCATCTGTTTGGTTGTATTTTCCTGCATTTCTTTAAGGTATTTGTTTTCCTCTTTTAAGGAATCTATAATTTTCATAACTTAAAACACATTTTCTTGTGCTTTAGGTATGCTTGGGGGTCCAGGGCTTGCTGTGGTAGGATGGCTAGGTTCTGGTGATTCGTATGACCATGGATTTTGTTGCTTATGTTCTTCCACTGACCTCTAGACATCTGGTTGTCTCTAGTGTTGGCTGGTGTTCCTGTTGAATGTTGAATCTCTCAGACATGGGGTAGGGCCCTTGACAGAGGCTGGATATTCCTTGAGACCAGTGTTCCTCCTTGGGATGGTGGGGGTGGATTGAGGCTAGTTCCTGGGATGAAACTCACCTCTGCTGTTGTGTCCCACAGGCAGGTGATTGGGGTTGGGGGTGTTTAACCTGGATGATCTTGTAGTCAGGTTGGTCTTTTCAGGGAGGCTGGTAGGTCACTGTGGAGGCTGGAACTCAGAAAGTCAGGTAGGACCATTGATAGGAGGCTGGGGCCACAGGCTGGAACCCCGATTTGCTCTGGCACTGGAGCTTTACTTAGCATTGAGAGTAGAGTCAGCAGGCTGAGGTTGGTTGATTCTGGAACCCAGGTGCCCTGTTTCAGTAGGTGGTTAGTCCATGCTTTCACTGGGAAAGACAAATACAGTCTGCATTTCAGGGTCAGCAGCACAGCCTTACATTCCCTGTACAGTAACTGAGCTTAACCTCTGCTACTCAGATACTCTATGTGCTGGTGGCTAGCATCTTGTATTGGCTATAACTTTAAAAAAACAGTTTATTATTGTTAAATGTGTGCACATGTGTCTGTTTGTCTGTCTATCTAACATGGGTGCAGGGAGCCAAATTCAGGTCCTCTGCAATAGAAGTATGTGTCATTGAAGGGATAAACATACAGCTTCCACACTATTGGAATGGAAAATGGTATGAGTTGTAATGGTCATAAAAGATTCAGGATGGATAAGCATGTGGATACTTTCTGTGGGCAGCTGATTGCAGCAGGGATGTATGTTTCCACAAGAAAATTTCTCTTCCTCTGTTTACCCCTAGTAAACTGGATGTGAGCTTTTGGAGTCCATTTCTTTCTAGATGAACTCTGGATAGCACATTTATTTCTCATCTGTCTCTGTTTCATCTTGTGGTAATGTATCTCTGGTTTGCCTCTGCTTTATTTTGTTACCTGAGGCAGTTGATAGTTAATAACAAGTAAATGTGTGGGGCTGGCTGAGACTATGTATTTACTCTCTCAAAAGGATTATTGTAATAATTTTTATGGATTTAATCATGTTCTTTCTCCTGAATAAATTGGAGTACTAATTCTCAATACCTTAGGATGTGGCTTCATTTAGAAATAAATGTTTTATATTTTAATCTTTTGTGTATATGTATGTGTATGTATTTGTACATGCATATGGTGTGTGCATGTATGTTGTATGGGGGGGCAACCTCAAGTGTTGGTCTTCACCTTCTACATTGTTTGACACAAGGTCTTGTTGCTTTTAGCCACTGTGTTTTCCAGACTAGATGGTCTGTAACCTGAAGGGGCTTCTCCTCCTGTTTCTATGTCCCATTCAATCACTGTGATTACAGACATATATTACTATGCTAGAGTTTATGAGGGTTTTGGACATTTGAACTCAATTCTTTACGCTTGCAGGCATGAAAAACTCACTGAGCCATCTCCCTAGTTCTTGAGTGAGGTTCTTTATAAAAACGATCAAGTTAAAATGAATGGACACTAATCCAATGTAATTGGTATTCTAGAAAAAAAGAGAAATTTAATCCCCAAGAAAAAGGAGAAATTTGGACCCCCCAAGAGCCATGTGGAACAAATGATCATGAGGAGATATGATTTTCTTCCATGAGTCAAGGAGAGAGTCTTGGAAAAGGCACGTCTTTTGCAACCCTCAGAAAGAAACTACCCTGTGGATGCCTAAATTTATTTTTTATTTTTTTTCTTTATTTTTTATTTCTTCAAGTTACATCTCAATTGCAGTCCCCTCCCTATTCCCTCCTCCAGTCCCATCCTCCCACCCTCAACCCCACATCCTCTTCCCTTTTTTTTTTAAGTTTAAGGTATATTTTATTTCCCCCTAGAGTTTCCCCTTTCAGTCCAACAAATGGCTCTTTCTCTTATGATAATAGATACAATACAAAACAACAGAGGTAATTAGGCCCCAGTTATGAGGGTTATATGGCTTAGCATACATTCCCAGTGTCCAGTCCATATGTATTTGGCACCTGACTTTAACATTCTACTATCTAACCATCTCCATGAGTTTAAAGTTCTATATCTAACTCAACATACTAACTTGCAACACAATTTTAAAAGTATCTTCTTAGATCTATAACACTCTCTTGACTCCTAAACAACTCAAAATTTAATTATGAGACTCTAGCTATCTGTTCTTCAACCTCCTCAGAGACCTGAGAGTTATAAATATATCTGATTTTATAGGAAGTACAGGGCCTGCAGCTTCCAAAACTAAGAAATGACATACCAGTGGCTGCTTGGACAGTTCCCATTTTCTCTCCATACATTACAGCATCGATCTTCAGTCATTTGGTCCCATTCCTCTGACAGACATTGATTGTAGAGCAGGGGTTATGAAGGACTTGCCTACCCTGTCTTGGCAGAGCTAGGCTGTCGACTTACCTGCTTCCAGGTTTTTTCCTTTTTGGACAGCATTCTGTCTACAGTTGGAGCAAGGGGCTTTTCCTACCAAGAGATAGGCTTGCAACTAATTCAATCATCTCCCACTGGAGATTCTTCGATGCTCATCTTCTACTTGGAGGAGAATAGGGGGTGCTGTCAGGAGTTGATATGTCTCGATATAAAAAAATCTAAAGTTACAAAAACATCTTTGAATGCCATATTCTGCAGAGATTCCAAATCAAACAACACAATACATTTGGGTTAGAACAGCTAGTCTGTGGATTTGTTTCATACAACAGCCCTAGCAAGCAACAAAAGCACTTTCTCCTCTTTATTCTGTGAGGCCAAGCAATATGTGCCTCAGCCTTCAGCCACCTTTGCCAGAGCAAAACTTAGCTTCTGGTTCTGACAGTTATTTGAGCTCAATAGACAAATAGTTTTCTAAGTTCTGAACACCAAAAATCAATGTATTTGAAAGTATAATTGTTCTATCTCATTATTTCTGAATATGACAAAAAATCTCATTAGAAATGTTGTTTTCAAAAATGTTAGTGAGCCAATTAATATAAAAAGTTCTAGGTTTTCCCTGAATTGTGTCAATGAAGCTAATGATAAGCCCAGTGCTCCCACTTTCTGGCTCTCCTGTTCATTTCAGACCAGGCTGGCAGGTCTATTATGGTATAAAGAAAAAAAGAAACACAGAGCGGTCATCACCAGTGTGAGATGAAATCATTGATGAGTGTTTGACAGTCCATATTGTTACTCAGATGTTTTGTTTTCTCCCTGGGTGACAAGAGCACGATGATAATTATAGCATATTTGAAATTATTGCTTACAGGGAAGTGACTCATCTTGATCTTCAGAACTTAGATGGGGACCTGGTTATAGATATAGACAAATATCTTTCTGTTTATGGCTCTTCCTGAATTATGAGCATACCAGATGGAGGCTCAGTTTCTTTAGCAATGTTTACAGGGTATTTTTCATTTTAATGAGGTGTCTTGGTAAATTCAAAACTAATATGTTATGCTGACACTTGGTATGCAGTGACATGCCATCCTGTCCCATGCAAACTAGCCAGGACTAAAAGTGAGCCACCAGACCACCCCCCAGTCTCCAAATAGCCATGGGCTGAGGATTATGCATGAGCAGGTGGAGTCTCTCTGCTGGTGTTCTTGCCATTTTTCACTGACCTTGTTGGAGCTGAGCACTGCTGCAGGCACCCTTAAATTGATGCCCCATGACAGCCTCTCAGTTGAGTAGTCAAACAGCCAAATTTACTGCAAGTTCTTTTCCTATTCTTTCTGGCCCATTTGCCCGACTAATAATAGTTACTGTTATTTCTTGACTGTACTAGTGACAAGGCAGTCACTTTTTATCCAGTGTGTGTGCATGTATATATATATATATATATATATATACACACACACACACAGCCAAAGCCATTCAACTTATGAGAAAAATATTGTCAAGAGAAAAAGAGGTTAAATTGGGTATGTGCTTTTAATTACTCATTATGATCAAACATCTGGCCTAATCATGTTCATAATTAAGTGTTATTGATGATCAGTGCTAATTTTGATCATTGCAGGGTGGTGCTGATGTGCTGGTAGTTTTCAAGTTGTTCTCCCTTTCACAAACATCCCCCTTTCCAGTTCTAACATGGCTGAACATGGAACATCCTGGACTCTCTTTCTTTCAGTGGGTCTCAGCTTCAGAAGTTAAGGGGTTTTTACCTCAACCATCTCTAACTCCATTCATGAACATAGTAAACAGAAGATTCCTACCAACAGTTTTTCATTCTCTTCTTGTCTGCCTACATGCTCTAGATGTATAGGTGGTACCCATTTATTAGACTCTATAATTCCTATACAATACCTATGACCGTATCTCCAGTTCTTGAGGCCATTTCTTCAGTTTATATATGATCATATCTTCAATCTCTTAAAGTCCATATTTCTAGTTTCAACACATCTTGTGCAGAACATTCTAGGTCTCCCAGGTTTGTCACACTCAGTATATTGAGGCCATCTTCTGGCCTATTTTCCCTGAAGCTCTTCCTCATTTCAAAGAGTATTTCTATGTTAATAGAATCATCAACCCTTTAGCCTCCTAATTTATAAAATCAGCTCATCTTTGGTGTCCTTGTTTCATTTCATCAAAATATATTGAGTTTTTTTCTTTTACTGTCTTGACTTTGTGAGCCCACTGGGTTGCTTTAGTTCATTTTATTACCTTGACCTTGGTCAATTGAGGTAATGTATTTTATTGTTAGCCATTTCCTCTTCCAATTCATCAACAATACTCTCTCCAGAGTTAACTTTCTATAGACATGTAACTTGAACAAAATAAATTAATGAAAAAAAAAAGAAATTGGATCATTTCAGTGTTCTCAGAATCTGGCAGGCTCCTCCCTTTGATTAGCCTCCACAGCACTGACAGAGAAGGACATTTGCAGACTCAGCTTAAACCAAGTTTCCTTCACACCTCCGGTGCTATGTTTAGTACAATTGGCTTCCCTATGCTAGATTCTCTTTTACTCACAGTAGTTCTGCAAATTCTGAGTTTTCTTTCTGCTGAACATCACTAAGTGTCAATTTGCCTGCTCTGCAAACCAAAAGCCTCTGGATGACCCTTAACACTTTCCCTATTTATATAGAGCTCAAAGCCAGAGCACAGCGTATGTCTCAACTGCAATTCAGGATCTTCTGTCACTTTGATTGGGAACCTGAGTGTCACCCATCACTTTTCTCCTATAGAAGCTTCTTTTTGGGTCTCTCTATGGTCCTGCTTCTTTTCCATTCTCCTGTCTGTCACATGGCTGCATTTTGGAATGTATAGTTTTACCATGCTTTGCTGTTTTACAGTTAAAAGGCTATCAGTACATCTCAGGATAAAATTCAGATATCTGGAACTGGCTCCGCCATTTCTCTAGCTGCACATCCCTCTACTCAATCTTTGACTCTGCTCTTCCAAATTTCAACAATACCACACTTCTTTAACCTGTTTCTGTGCTGTCACTTGCTTCTCTCTTCCTATTTTTCTTCTAGTCTTTCAATGGTTTAGTCCCCATTCATCTTTTCTTTCTTGTTCACTAGGCAAGTTTCTATTTCCCCTTTATGTTTCAACTCAGGTTAATCTCCTCTGCTTACCCCTCTCTCCATCCCTTACTGTGTCAGGTGCCCTTACCATTTGCTGGCATGGCACTCTGCTTTTCTCTGTCAGACGCCAATCATGGTTTGCTGTGATCACTTGTCTAGGTGACTTTCTTCTGTTTCCCCAGCTAGACTGTCAGATGATGGGGTGGTCTTGCTTGTTGTTAGCTAGCACAATGCCTGGCAGGTAGTACATACCTGATAAATAAACACTAACTTTGAAGTGAGACAAACACGCAAGGTGCTCTGAGAATATTACTAAACAAAAGGGTGGGCCCATGAATAAATGAATCAGCATGCTTTAGCGGTCTGAAATTTCTTTCCTTCCCTGCATGGTCAATACACCTGCCATGACCTCATGTTTTATTTTAAAATCTTGCCAATCCCTTCATTTCTCCTCCCTTATACTCTTCCTCACATGCAGAGTAAATTCCTTTCTGGTTTTGCTCTTCTGATAGCACAAATGTCTAATATAGTGTATTGAAATTATTTCCTTATATGAGCCTCCTGAAATAAGGATCTGAAAGTCTAATGATCACAGCCTGCTCCTCCTTGGTTTCCAAGTATTACTTTGGAATATTTCCAATAGATTCCAAGTACAGGATACACAGATGAATGACTGAGTGAGTAATAAATGAATTACTATGAGCTCTAAACTTTCTTTTTAATAGTTTTATATTCTCCCAGTTGCCTTTTTCTTCCTTTCTAATATTTCAGTTTTTGACTCTTTGCTCCATCAAACAGGTTAAATGTGTCTTGCTCATGTGACATTTGTTTCCTTCCCTGTACCTTTCCACATCTGACTTCATCTGTCCTCATGTGGCCTGTATGCTCATACCCAAGTGGAAATCCTTACCCATATCAACACCTATAATGGTTACTCACTTATTTAATGTTCTCTCTTTCTTCTTAGTCTGCTGTTTATAGAATTAAATTTTTCCTACAGTATTTTGTTTCTTTATCTTTTGGGAGATGGGATGTTTTTGAAGATGTTTTATAATCTCCCTAGATTTTGTCATGTGTCATTTGTGCCCTGACTGATACAGCTTTAATATTCTCAAAACCTGTTAGAAAATCTTTTAAAACCACAGTTTGTACCATAAATGTGTTTTAGGTTAGAGTTCTTCCCTACTTTGTCTTACTTTGGGACCCAAACTGAAAGAGCAGGTACTGTTTGGATCATTGCTACAGTACCTTGTCCACTGGCTTTTAAAACTCTACCTGGAAGTATGTCTGCTGATCTGTGAAACAAGTCATTTTGCCATGCCTAACTCCCACAGGTGGAGTAACATGACATGTCTGTGCACCTGGGAAGAATACAAGTCTTTGATGAACAGCACTGACAATCACTTAAGACTTCTAATCCCTTTGAAGGTTCATATAGTACTGCATCCCAGCACAGGGCTTTGAACATATGAAGAATCAGGAAATGCTGACTAACTCTTGGCTTGACCTACAGAATATTCATCCCACAGTTATGCCTAGACCTGATTCTGAGTGGTAGTTCTCTTAGAGATGAAACCCAAGCACTAAAAAGACAAGAAAAGGAGCTCTCCCCATATGCAAAGGCAAAACTACTTTTAGTGCTTTAGCCCTCTCTGAACTTGGCAGTGATAAAGACCTCACTAATAGGGGAGATGAACTTGATATTGTGGCCCTATTTAAAAAGCACTAAATCCTCCCAGCTGCAGATCATTGATGAAATGGCTAGCTCTCAAAGTTTCTCTGGCTGCCACTAACAATGTTAAATTAGATGACTGGCAGCAGCATTTTTGAGGAGATAGAAGCCATCTGATAGCAGAGAATAGAAAACAGAAACAGATAAAAGCTTGAGAATTCTGTAAGCCATTGTGTGAGTTTTCTGAGGTTTATCCCGTACTACCTTAAGAAGCTGAGTTACTACGATAATGAACATGAAAATGCCTGGTACTAGGGACTGTGATGTATGTGTGGAAGAATAAGTGTGGAATGTAAGAAAAATGTTGAATGTATTTTTCACTCTAAGAACAACTATATTTTCATTGAAATTTTATTTTATATGTATATATATATATATATATATATATAGTACTCAGTTTTAGTAATGTGTATGTATAGTGAATTAAAATGGAAACCACATTTCTTCCTTTGGATTATGGTTATAAAGCCTAAAAGTCATAATTCTAAATCATTGTATGTAAGTATCAGGTCTCCATACTCATGGTATTGAAGCTGAGTTTCTCTTGTAGATGATTTCTGAGAAATGTACTTATGATGTATATTTGACTTATATAGGTGTAAAAACACTAAGCATACAGACAAATTGTTACATAGGGATTTGGAGGGGAAAAAAGTAATGGGAGAGGATGCTGGAGAAATAGCTCTATGGTTAAAAGGTTTCTTCTTCCAGAGGGCCAAGATTCACCTCCTAGCAGCCATGCTGGGAGGCTCACAAGCATCTATAACTACAGCTCCAGGGAATTAGATGCCTCTTCTATTCTCTGTAGGCACCCAGTAACCCACATGTGCATACACAGACACACATAGGTAAATTCAAGAATAAATCTTTAAAAAATGTAATGTGTTGGATAATTTTCTCCTTTTTCCCGTTTTGCCCTCAAATCTATTTTTTTCCATAACAGTTCAGAGAGTAGCATATTCCAACACAAATCTCTGAGCATCCTTTTGAACAGCTTCTAAGACTGGCCTCATTTAATCTAGTGATCCAGTGACCTGCTTGAATCCTCAGCTCTCATAATTCAATGGTTTCAGGATTGCTGGGACTTCAAACTTTGATTTTTTTTTTAAATTAAGCATTTCCCAACTATAAAACAAAAGTTGGCAAATGAAACTTGACAATGTTTACGACACAACTGACTCCTGAAACAGTTTTTCTTTTTCTGGGCTCACAAGCGTGAGTGTTTAAGTTGCTATGTTCTTCAGAGTATGAAAGAAAGGACAAAACCCCTCACAGTTACGATGCATAGCTTCTGAGTATTCTGCTCAGTCATTGAAGGCATCCTAAAGCATCTTTTACTGGAGGAAGGCATCCTACTGTCACAAGATTCTTTACTTAGAACACTGCAGTCCACCTTCAGCAAAATCTGTGCTCTCTTAGCTTTTCCTCAGGGAGTATACTTTCTTTTTTTTAAATAATTTATTTTTTATTTCTTCAAGTTACATCTCAATCACAATCCCCTCCCTACTCCCCCCTCCAGTCCCGCCCTTCCACCCTCCTCCCCCTCAACCCCCCATCCTCTTCCCTTTTTTTTAGTTCAAGGTATTTCTTTTTCCCCCCAACAGCTCTCCCTTTCAGTCCAACAAATGGTTATTTTTCTTATAACTATAAATACAATACAAAAACAACAGAAATAAATAGGCCACAATTATAAGAGTTATATGGCTTAGCATACATTTCCAATGTCCAGTCCATATGCATTTGGCACCTGACTTTAACATTCTACTATCTAACCATCTCCATGAGTTTAAAGTTCTATATCTAACTCAGCTTTCATACTAACTTGCCTCACAATTTTAAAAATATCTTCTTAGATCCGAAACACCCTCTTGATTCCTAAACAACTCAAAATTTAACTATGAGACTCTAGCTATCTATTCTTCAACCACCTGAGAGACCTGAGAGGGATAAATATATCTGATTATATAGGAAGTGCAGGGCCTGCAGCTTCCAAAACTGAGAAATGACATACCAGTGGCTGCCTGGACAGTTCCCATTTTCTCTCCATACATTACAGCATCAATCTTCAGCCATTTGGCCCCATTTCTCTGACAGACATTGATTGCAGAGCAGGAATTATGAAGGACTTACCTACCCTGTCTTGGCAGAGCTAGGCTGTCGACTTACCTGCTTCCAAGTTTTGTCCTTTTTGGACAGAATTCTGTCTACAGTTGAAGCAAGGGGTATTTCTTGCCAAGAGAAAGGCTTACCACCAATTCAATCATTTCCCACTAGAGATTCTTCGATGCTCATCTTCTACTTGGAGTAGAATAGGGGGTGCAGTCAGGAGCTGACATGTCTCGATATCAAAAAATCTTAAGTTAAGAAAACATCTTTGAATGCCATATTCTACAGATTTCTTGAGGTTTTTGAAGATGCCCTATCTATCTCTTATATTTAGATAAGCAAATATTGCTTTGTCTCTTAGCAACTTGATTTCTGAGTAGCTTAGAAAATAACTGTGATAAACTGTCATAGTAACTAACAAAATGACACGTTTGCATGACTATTAGTTTCCATTTCTTAATTATCCTAAACAGTTTATGAAGGTTGGTAGCAAGAGGCCAAAACTTGACATTTCATTTTTAAGCATTACTAGGAACAATACCTTTAAGAAGCATTACCCTTAATTTTGAATCAATATTCAAAGATCAATACCAATGTGGCCAAATATAATCTTAATTTTGTATCAATATACAAAGATCAATACCGATGTAGCCCAATACAATCTTAATTTTACATCAATATACAAGGGTCAATACCATTGTGTCCAAATATAATCTTAATTTTGTATCAATATACAAAGATCAATACCAATGTAGCCCTATACAATCTTAATTTTGCATTAATATACAATGATCAATACCAATTTAGCCAAATATAATATTAATTTTGTATCAGTATACAAAGGTATAAGGCCATACTCAATAATCTGTACTTTTTTCTTGATCTTTCCTATATCTATGACTATGTCCCATTTTTCTCAAGTCTGTTTACTCCTACATAGGATAGAAAGAAGGATACAGAAAAGAAAAAGAGAGAAGTCCCTGGGTCTAACCTCCAAAACCCATTTAACAAGACCATTTAACAGCTTGTAGTCTTTTCCCCTAAATAACAAAATTTTCTATTATCTATCAAATAACCAAAGGGGGGGGGAACACCTTCTGGGGATGGGATGTTGTTCTCTTAAAATGACTTCCTGCTGATTTGGGACGTAGTAAACCTGTTTGGGGCCCAAATAAGAATGGAAAAATGGTTAAAAATGTTAATAGAATCATTTGATGTTCAGTCCTTTTGTGTTCAGCTATTTAGATGTCCTAAGAATTTCATAGACAGAAGCTGATCTTCAGAGCTATACTGAAGTTCTGGCTGGAGCAGTCTGTGGAGCTGAACAATCTTAGCGATTTTGAGTTGTTGTGGTTGTAGACTTTTGAGGAAATTGCTATTGAGGAAGTCTGCAAGGCTGGATCATCTGGGCCACTCGTCTTCTTTGGTGTCTGATCTGTTTTCTGCTGAGGTTTCTGTTGTCCAGTTGTCCCTGGATTCCTTGAATGGATGCTTTAAATCTCCTGGAAAGATAAGAACAGAGCCCTGCCCTAATCCTAACTCTGGGACAATTATCTTTTTTTGGGGGGGGTCAGGTAATATTTTTCCTGGAGCAAATTTGGTTTTTTGACAATATATAAAGTATTACCTTTCAATCTGGATTAAAGAAGAAATTATTTTGATATTTTGGCGCTAAACAAACCTTTAGTGTATATATTTTGAGATCTCAAAGGACAATTTGTTTGAATTGCAGCCTGCCTTTTGTAAGTAGCTTTTAAACTTAAATCCTTCCAAATCCTGTGTGCCTGTCTCCGCATTCTAAGTTTTGGGATCAAAGACATGTGGTTCCCAACTGATGGGATTAAAGATGTGCTCCTCCATCCCTGGATCAAAGTTTTTCTCTGTTTAGAGCTTGTTTTGTATCAGGTGGCCTTGAGCTCTGAGATCTGCCTGTTTCTGTCTCTAGTGTGTTGGGATTAAGGGTGTATTCTTCCCCAATGATGGGACTAAGGGTGTGCACCATCACCGCCCTGTTTCTTGTAACTCTAGAATTTATAAGGCAACTAACTCTATAGTGATCCTCCTGTCTCTGCTGGAGGTAAAGGCATGTGCTAACATCATGCATTATTTTACCTTAGCTCTAAGTTTTTTCAACTCTTGGAGGTTTGTAAAACCAGGTTGAACAGCTCTCACCTTTAATTTATTTACAGTGTTTTAAACCTGTTACCTGCTTAATGCCCAACCATGGAAATAGCCTATACCTCTACAAAAAAAACCAAAAAACAAAAAAAAAAAAAACTTTTAAGCTGCTATCAAGTTTGTGTAATCTCTGTAGCCACCTGCAGTCTAACATTCTAATCTGAAATTAAGGCCATTTTCCTTTCATGCCAGTAAGGCAATTATACCTTTGATAAATTATAGTTTGAAAATTTTATATTGTATTTTTATTATATTTTTAAGCTTATTAACTCTTTTGTTAAAAAAGTATTATTTACTTCTAGAACATAGTTTCCTCCCTCCTCCTCTCCTGGCCCCTCCCTTCCTCTCTCCTTCCCTCCCTCTCTCCTTCCCTCCCTCCTTGTTCCTCTACTTGGTACTCTCCTTCTCCTCAGATGAGATGGGCCCTCACATATGGTACTCCCTCAGATCTTGCGTCATGTGAGGGCCAAGAGCTTCCACTTGTACTGGCACACCATCTAGGGTGTGGTGTTCCACTAACCTGCAGCAGATTCCATGACTCACTGGTGGGTAGAATTTTTCCTAGGATAGATATGCTAGGTTCCTATCTATTTGGGGGTGTGGGTTGTAGGATAGTTATCCTCTGATGTATGGTTAATATCCATTTATAAGGGAATACATACAATGTTTATCTTTCTGGGACTGCATCAGCTCACTTAGGATGAGCTTTTCTAGTTCCATCCATTTGGTTTCGAATTGCATGATTTCCTCATTTCTGATAGCTGTGTAGTATTCCATTGTGTAAATGTACCACAGGGTTTTTTTTATCCATTCTTCAGTTGAAGGACATCTGGGTGGTTTCCAGTTTCTGGCTATTACGAATAAAGCTGCTATGAACATTGTTGAGGCAATGTCCTTATGGTTTCGTTTCAAATCTTTTGGATATATGCCCAAGAGGGGTATGGCTGGGTCTTGAGGTAGATTTATTCCCAATTTTCTAAGATATCTCCAGATTGTTTTCCAAAGTGGTTGCACAAGTTTGCAGTCCCACCAGCAATGGGGGAGTGTTCCCTTTTCTCCACATCCTCGCCAGCATGTGCTATCATTTGAGTTTTTGATCTTAGCCATTCTTACAGGTGTGAGATGGTTTCTCAGAGTTGTTTTAAGTTGCATTTCCCTGATGGCCAAAGATGTTGAACATTTCCTCAAATGCCTCTCAACCTTTAGAGATTCCTCTTCTGTGAATTCTCGGTTTAGCTCTGTACCCCATTTATTGATGGGGTTATTTGATTTTTTGGTGTTTAATTTCTTCAGTTCTTTATATATTTTGGATATTAGCCCTCTGTCAGATGTTGGGTTGGTGAAGATCCTTTCCCAGTCTGTAGGCTGCCGTTTTGTTCTAAGAACAGTGTCCTTTGCCTTACAGAAGCTTTTCAATTTTATAAGGTCCCACTTATTGATTGTTTGTTTTAGTGCCTGAGCTATTAGTGTTCAATTCAGGAAGCTGCTACCAGTGCCAATGATTTCAAGGCTTTTCCCCACTTTCTCTTCTATTAATGTTAGTGTGTCTGGATTTATGTTGAGGTTCTTGATCCACTTAAGCTTAAGTTTTGTATAGGGTGATAAGTATGGATCTATTTGCATTCTTCTATGTGTTGTCATCCAGTTAGACCAGCACCATTTATTGAAGATGCTTTCCGTTTTTCCATTGTATGTTTTTGGCTTCTTTATCAAAAATTAAGTGACCATAGGTGTGTGGGTTTATTTCTGGGTCTTCAATTCGATTCCATTGGTCAACTGGTCTGTTTCTATACCAGTACCATGCTGTTTTTATTACTATTGCCCTGTAGTACAGCTTGAAATCCGGGATGGTGATGCCTCCAGATATTCTGTTGTTGTACATGATTGATTTAGCTATTCTGGGTCTTTTGTTTTTCCATATGAAGTTGAGAATTGTTTTTTCCAGATCTGTAAAAAATTGAGCTGGTATTTGGATAGGAATTGCATTGAATCTGTATATTGCTTTTGATAAGATTGCCATTTTTATTTTGTTGATCCTACCTATCCATGAACAAGGGAGATCTTTCCATCTCCTGATATCTTCTTCAATTTCTTTCTTCAGGGACTTGAAGTTCTTATCATACAGGTCTTTCACTTGCTTGGTTAGAGTTACCCCAAGGTATTTTATATTATTTGTGGCTATTGTGAAGGGTGTTGATTCCCTTATTTCTTTCTCAGCCCATTTATCTTTTGTGTAAAGAAGGGCTCCTGATTTTTTTGAATTGATTTTGTATCTGGCCACCTTGCTGAAGGAGTTTATCAGCTGTAGAAGTTCTCTGGTGGAATTTTTGGGTCACTGATACATCCTATCATATCATCTGCAAATAGGGATACTTTGACTTCTTCCTTTCCAATTTGTATCCCCTTGATCTCTTTTAGTTGTCTTATTGCTCTAGCTAAAACTTTAAGTACTATGTTGAAGAGATATGGAGAGAGTGGGCAACCTTGCCTGTCCCTGATTTTAGAGGAAATGCTTTAAGTTTCTCTCCATTTAGATTGATGTTGGCTATTGGCTTGCTGTAAATTGCCTTTATTATGTTTAAATATGGTCCTTGTATGCCTGATCTCTCTAAGATTTTTATCATGAAAGGGTGCTGTATTTTGTCAAAAGCTTTTCAGCATCCAATGAGATGATCATGTGGTTGTTTTCTTTCAGCTTGTTTATGTGGTGGATTACATTGATGGATTTTCTAATGTTGAATCACCCCTGCATCCCTGGGATGAAGCCTACTTGATCATGGTGTATGATACTTTTGATGTGATCTTGGATCCGTTTTGCAAGTATTTTATTAAGTATCTTTGCATCCACGTTCATAAGGGAAATTGGTCTGAAATTTTCTTTCTCCATTTGGTTCTTTGTGAGGTTTAGGTATCAGGGTAACTGTGGCCTCATAGAATGTGTTTGGCAGTATTCCTTCTGTTTCTATGTTGTGGGAGAGTTTAAAGAATATTGGTGTTAGCTCTTCTTTGAATATCTGGTAGAATTCTGTGCTGAAACCATCTGGGCCTGGGCTTTTTTTGAAGACTTCTAATGGTTTCTTGTATTTCCTTAAGGGTTATAGGACTGTTTAATTTATTTACCTATTCTTGATTTAACCTTGGTAGGTGGAATCTATCAAGAAAATCATCCATTTCATTTAGATTTTCCAATTTTGTGAAGTACAAGTTTTCGAAGTAGGACCTAACGATTCTTTGGATTTTCTCAATGTCTGTTGTTATTTCCCCCTTTTCATTTCTGATTTTGTTGATTTGTGTATTTTCCCTCTGCCTTTTAGGTAGTTTAGCTAAGGGCTTGTCTATTTTGTTGATTTTCTCAAAGAACCAGCTCTTGGTTTTGTCGATTCTTTGTATTGTTCTTTTTGTTTCTAAGTTGTTGATTTCAGCCCTGAGTTTGATAATTTCCTCTCGTCTGCTCCTCTTGGGAGTGTTTGCTTCTTTTTGTTCTAGCTCTTTCAGCTGTGCTTTTAGGTGGCTAGTATAGGAATTCTCCAGTTTCTTTTTGAAGGCACTTAGTGCTATAAACTTTCCTCTTAGCACTGCTTTCAATGTGTCCCATAAGTTTGGGTATGTTGTGCCTTCATTTTCATTGAGTTCTAAGAAGACTTTAATTTCTTTTTTTATTTCTTCCCTGACCCAGAGGTCATTGAGGAGAGAGTTGTTCAGTTTCCATGTTTTTGCAAGCACTCTGTTGTTTTTGTTACTGTTGAAGCCTAGCTTTATTCCATGATGGTCTGATAAGTTACAAGGAGTGATTTCAATTTTCCTGTATCTGTTGAGGCTTGCTTTGTGACCGACTACATGGTCGATTTTGGAGAAGGTTCCATGAGGTGCTGAGAAGAAAGTGTATTCTTTTGTTTTGGGGTGAAATGTTCTGTAGATATCAATTAGGTCCATTTGATTCATGACATCTGTGAGGTTCATTATTTCTCTGTTTGGTTTCTGCATTGTTGATCTGTCCAGTGGTGAGAGTGGTGTGTTGAAGTCTCCCACTATTAATGTGTGAGGTTCAATGTGGGATTTGAGCTTCAGCAGTGTTTCTTTAATGAATGTGGGTGGTCTTACATTTGGGGCATAGATGTTTAGTATTGAAATTTCATCTTGGTGGATTTTTCCTTTGATGAGTATATAGTGTCCTTCCCCATCTCTTTTGATTAATGTTGGTTGAAAGTCCAATTTGTTGCGTACTAGAATTGCTACTCCAGCTTTTTCGTCGGTCCATTTGCTTGGTATATCTTCTTCCAGCCCTTTACTTGGAGATAATGTCTATCTTTTTTGCTGAGGTGTGTTTCTTGTAAGCAGCAGAATTTGGGATTCTGTTTTCGCACCCATTGTGCTAGCCTGTGCCTTTTTATTGGGTAATTGATTCCATTGATGTTGAGAGATATTAATGACCAGTGATTGTTACTTCCTGCCATCTTGATGTTGGTGGAAATAGTGTGAGTGAGCTTCTCTTCTTTTGGTTTTACTGCAGGCATGCTATTTTCTTCCTGTGCTTTCTTGTGTGTAGTTAACCTCTTTGGGTGAAGTTTTCCTTCCAACATCTTCTGTAGAGCTGGATTTGTGTATAGATATTGTTTGAATTTAGCTTTGTCATGGAATATCTTGTTTTCTTCATCTATGTTAATTGACAATTTTGCAGGGAATAGTAGTCTGGCCTGGCATTTGTGGTTTTTTTAGGGTCTGCAAGACATCTGTCCAGTCCCTTCTGGCTTTTAGAGTCTCTGAAGAAAAGTCAGGTGTGATTCTGATAGGTTTGCCATTATATGTTATTTGACCCTTTTCCCTAGCAGCTTTTAAAATTCTTTATTTGTTCTGTACATTTAGTGTTTTGATTATTATGTGGTGGGAAGATTTTCTTTTCTAGTCTAATATATTTAGGGTTCTGTAAGCTTCTTGTACAGTTATAGGCATCTCTTTTTTCAGATTTGGGAAATTCTCTTCAATGATTTTGTTGAAGATATTTTCTGGTCCATGGAGGTGGGACTCTTCTCTTTCTTCTATTCCTATTATTCTGAGATTTCGTCTTTTCATTGTGTCCTTGATTTCCTGAAGGTTTTGTGTCAGGACTTTTTTAGATTTAACATTTTCTTTGACAGATGTATCAATTTCTTCAATTTTATCCTCTGAGCCTGAAATTCTTTCTTCCATCTCTTGTATTCTGTTGGTAATGCTAGTGTCTGTAGTTCCTGTTCTTTTCTTAAGGTTTTCCAGTTCTATGGATGTCTCGGATTGGATTTTCTTCATTCCTTCAACTTCCCTTTTCAGGTCTTCCATTCCTTTAAGCGCCTTATTCATTTCCATCACCTCCTTTGCAGTACTTTGTTGTTGCTCTCTGAGGTATTTGATTTCCTCCCTTAAGCCTTCTATTATTAATATAAGCATAGGATTAAGGTCACTTTCTTTTGCTTCAATTGTGTTCGGCTGTCGAGAGTTGTCTGTAGCATTATTGCTAGGATCTGGAGACATCCTATTGTGGTTTTTTTTTTTTTTACCATGTTCTTGGGCTGACCTTTTGTCATCAGATGGACTCAGGTGTTATCTGTTTGTTTCTTTTGTTATCTGACCTTGGTGCTCAGGAAAACTCCCTGCCCTGGGGGTTGGCTGATCCTGAGATCCTGGTGTTTACCTCCAGATGGCAGGCAGGTTCCTGTAATAGACTGACTGGCTCTTGGAGAAGAGGGTGGCTGCCACTCTCCTCAACTGCTTGTGACCCAATTGGACCAATATAGAGGGGATTGGAGTGGGGAGAGGGCTAACCTCTGAGGACCTGGGATCTGACAGGTCTCCTCAGAAAGGCAGGTAGAGCTGTCCTCTCACTGACCCAGTCGTTCTGGCTCCCCAGCTAGGCTGACTTTGCAGGCAGGGAGCTCCACCCACAACAGATGCTGGCCTCAGTGTGCCTGTTGCTGACTGCCTCAGATGCTTGGTTGCTAGGGTGAGTGACCCACCCGCCCCACTATTTTTGGAGAACACACAATTGCAGGCTCTGTTTGCAGGCAGTCTTGGCTCCTAATTGCTTTGCTGTGACTGGGTTAGGTCTCTGCCTCTCCGCTACAGTGCACACTGTGCCGCCATGTTGGAAGCTCTGGAAAAAATAATCTCACTTACCTTTGCTCTTGTGGTGCGGCTGTTTTTCCCTCTTGGGTGTACAGGTCCGGTCCGAGTGCAGGCTGGATATCAAGTAGACAGGCGGGGCCGCTGGTCTGTGGCTGGAGCCATGGGCTGGATCCGCTCCTGGGCTAGATCTCTAGCCAGAGCTCCTCTCCAGACCGGTGAGGGAGCTGGTTGATCTCAGGGTGGTGTTCCCAGGAACTGTGTGGGCTGTTTTACCTGGTGACTGGTCTCAATGTTCACCGTGGGAATTCAGACACTGTCTGTGTTTCACTGTAGGCTAGGAGACCTCACAATCACTCCACAGTAACTAATCTCATTTACCTACTACTCAGATGCACTGCTCTATGGTCGGCGCCATCTTGGATCCTCCTGGGAGTATACTTTCTTTTTTTTTTTTTTTTATTACTTTTTGGTTTTTTCGAGACAGGGTTTCTCTGTGTAGCCCTGGCTGTCCTGGACTCACTTTGTAGACCAGGCTGGCCTCGAACTCGCAAAGATCCGCCTGCCTCTGCCTCCCAAGTGCTGGGATTAAAGGCGTGCGCCACCACCGCCCGGCTGGGAGTATACTTTCAATCAAGCCATTTGGGTTCTGTTTTCATTTTCATTTATTTATTTATTTATTTTAAAATTTTTTATGTTTATTTATTACTTCAGGTTATATCTCCATCACAGTGCCCTCTTGCCACCCCTCCCAGTCCTGCCTTCCTCCCTCTATCCCCTATCCCTTCCAACCCACTCTTCTGGAGTGGGGTGTCCCTACATATCAGTCCCCTGCCCCAGATCAGCAGTCATATAAGGGCCAAGAGCCTCCTCATATACTGGGGGCCTACAAGGCAGCACCATTAGGGCAAAGTGTCTCATGGACAGGCAAAAAAAAAAAAAAAAAATCTATGTTCCTGTTCCCTTTGGAGCATTGGCTGTAGCATAGTTATGCTGTACTACATGGCTAAAATCCAATTATAAGTGAATAGATGCCATGTGCATCCGTCTGAGTCTGGGTTAGCTCTCTCAGAGTGAGCTTCTCTAGTTCCATCCATTTGGCTGCAAATTGCATGATCTCGTTGTTTCTGATGGCTGAGTATTCCAGTGTGTAGATGTACCACAGTTTTTTTTTTCTAATCCATTCCTGGGTTGAGGGACATCTTGGCTGTTTCCACTTTCTACCTATTACAAATAAGGCTGCTATGAACATAGATGAGGCAACTTCCTTGTTGTTTGGTGATGAATCATTTGGTTATACCCAGAAGTGGTATGACTGGGTCCTGAGGAAGAGCTATTTCAAGAGGTTTGTTTTCTTGCATGTGTCTTTCCAACTTCCATTCCCAATACTTCCTCCTGAAAAAACAAAACAACAAAACAAATCCCCTCAGCTTTGGGTCACAGAGGATGTAACTGTAAGGTTTGGGTGTAGGGCTTATCTTCTGAGTCCTGGTCTTTGGGATCTTGATGGCTTTTCCTTGATCAGTGTCAGTCTCTCAGTCTTACCATCTTTCTTGTCTATCAGGTTATCCTCATGCACAGCTCTTACTTGATTAAGATTAATGATTTAGGATGTTTAAAATTTTTGATGGTGTGAAAGTGATATAAATTTGTTAGATATCATACTTTGGTGAATTTTAAATTTGGATCTTTTGTCAGACTTCAGTGACATGCAGTTCAGCATTCTTTTCTAATGCTGGGTAGTAGTTTGCTAGACTTCTCAGACAGTCTCAGATGACGGACGGCCATTTGAACATGAGGGTCAGCAACAGATTTTCTGTGTTGTACTGTGTTATTAAACTATGACATTTAGATATTTAAAATGCAGTATGTGTGTATGTGTGTGTGTGTGCATGTGAGTGTATGTGTGTGTGTGAGTGAGAGAGAGAGAGAGAGAGAGAGAGAGAGAGAGAGAGAGAGAGAGAGAGA
>CAJQZJ010031998.1:11041312-11053296 GCA_907164525.1 Lophiomys imhausi | reverse complement strand
TATTGTATTATCAAGATCTTGCAGTTTTCAGTGTAACTTTCTTGCATATGTTTTGTTAAATAAGCCCCTAAGTATTTCATATTTTAAAACTATTTTAAGTGGCATTGTTATTATTTTTCAAAAGCTCAATCTTTGCAATCACTGCTAGCATACAGAAAATAGATTTTTTTGGCAGAATAACTTGCTTCCTATGACTATAGTAAGCATACTCATTTATTCTATTTGCTAGAATTTTCTATATGGGTAGTCATATTTGTGTAAATTCATTTTAATTTTAAAAACTTTTTTCATTTTTTCCTTGTTTTATTATTATCTTGGATATTTAGAAGATAAATATAATTCTACTTCTAAGTACAAGAATATAAACTGAGAATAGTATTACTTCTCTTGTCTCTGATAGAAGGAGCTATAACGAGTCTCAGTAAGCAAGACAGTACCTTTACATTTTTAATGTATATTTTTAATGCTCTTTATCAGATGATGGAAGTTCCCTTCTCTGTAGGATGCTCATAGTTCCTCTTATAAATCGGAACAGGACTTTGTCCGGAACTTTTTTTTTTTTTTTTAATAAGTACTTTATTTATTTTTTTTTTCAGGTTACATCTCAGTCGCAAACCCTTCCCTATTCCCCCTTCCGGAACTTTTGTGGCATCTCCTGAGATGGTGTGTTGTTCCCTCTTCGGATTGGTCAGGACAATGAACTAAAGAATTAAATTTCTTTCTCTGTAGCATTGCATCTCTAGACTTCCTTCTACACTACATGGTTCTGAAGAGAGATGATCTGTCCTTTGTTTTCCTTCAATATAGACAGTGGGTCCTTTCTCCTGTCCTTTTATGATTGTGTCTTCATCTCTAGTTTTCAGTAACTTGGTATATCTTGGTGTGATTTTCTTAATGCTTTTGTTGAGCTTCTTGAAACTGTGAGATTATGATTTGCAATAAAATTTGGGGGAGGTGCTATTATTTTTTTCTATGGGAAATGGAATTATCTCTTGATTTTTATTTATTTAATTCCCATAGATTTTTGTTCAGTGTTGAATACTCAGTTTTTCTCAGTCTTGCTATGTCTGTGTGGCATGGACCTCTGCAGGGCAGGCAGTGTCCTACATTTCTATAAGATGTGGGTTCTTACACCTCTTGATCTCAGTAGTTTCTTTTCTACACCCTTCTGCGTTTGTATCCAGGTATTAACTAAAATCGTTTGCTTACTTTTTGCAGCTTTCCAAATTTGGTCATCAAAGCCTCAACTATATGTTCCTACCTCAGAAGGCTTTCTCTGCCTGTATGATCTAAGAAACTTTTAAAGGTGTCATATTGTATGTCTTTCAAATACCAATACCTACAAGAAGAGCTGTATTTATTCCTATATTTTTCTCTCTCTCCCACTAGAGTGTAAGCTTTATGGGGATAGAGACTTTAGTTATTTTTTATTGTTCAGTGCCCAAAATTTCTAGCACACAGGAAAAACCCTATAAATATTTTCTAGGGCATCAGTGACTACAGGAATCCTGCTTCTGAAACCCTGTGTGTATCATTATTGTCCCTTAATTTTGGAAGCACAAATCCATGCCTTTCCTTCAAGTTTATTTCCTTTCAAGCTTGTATTACTATATCTTGCTGTAAGAGATGATTTTGAAATCTTGTGTATTCTTTTTGCTTTTTCTTTCTCCACATAGGAAGTTTTATTCTTTTGCTTCAAAGAGTGATTCAGAATCCATCTTCCATATAGAGTTCACATTGCTTTTCTCTGTTTTTCTTTCCATGGAATCTGTCTTTTTTGGTGGTCTACATAGCAATTTGATGGTTTGTTTTTCATTTATTTGTAGGAAAAGCATTTTTGTGGTTTAGTTTTGATTCTTATATCACACTGTAAATTCTTCAAGGCCAAGAATTATATTAATTGTATTATGTCTTCCAAGTAGTAGTGATTGAAACCAGGCATTTAAGACAAACTCTATGAAGCTTGGTTTTTATGTAGATACATAAACACTATGAGTTAGCTGTACTGTGTTTGTTCACTTAAGAGACATTTTGATTGTATCATGCATTCTGTAAATATTTATTAAGTGCCTTCTATGTGCAAGGCACTGCTTTCAAAATGCTGAAGTGATATAAGTATATAAAACAACTTCAACAACAGAATCTCTGACCTTTTTGAGCCTACATTTTTTTGAGAGTTGATATCTAAAAATTAACAAATGAAATATATCACATTAGGCAGTAATTTCTGTAAAGTGAGACCTTCAAATCTGAAAGAGAAAAGGATGTGTCACAAGCTTAAGCTTTAAGCATTAGCTTCTCAAATTTTATAAACATCTGCCTTACTTAGTGTGGATATTCTGATATCTGTGTGCAAACAACAAAGCATATATACATGGAGTTGACAGAGAAGGGATATAAATGGACATGGTTCAATGCGAATAGTTGACAAACAATAAACACACTCTTCTGACTTCATCTATATTATGTGTGCTTCATCATGAGCCATAGTGATTGAGTTAATGTAACCTTGAAACTGCTCTAGAGGAAATTTTGTCCTTGACTGTAAATACACATACTGTTTACTTCTCAAATTGCTTGCCGAGACCTGGTTAGATTATTGCTTTCCGGAGTCCCCCTTCTCATTCTCCTGTAAATTCCCTACACCCATAATGTCTTTTAATAGTCCTTTGCATGTACCTTTCCCTCAGAGTCCATTCTAGATGGGTCTTGTGTTTGGATTTCCTCGTAGAGATTGTAGTCTCTTCTTGGATCTGTCCACCAAGACCTATTAAACAGGAACATGGTCCGATTTTAGATTCAGGGTCTATGTTTATTGAAATTATGTAGTTTTTAATCATTTGCATTGCTTATGAGCTCCAACTTTCCTAATCTTACAATCCCAGCAGCGTACTTTCATTTCCTGGTCCACTTTAAGAAACTAGCTCTTGGAAGTAGCTTAAAAATTGAGTATTAACACTGTTTTTATAGAGCAGGCTAGAAACAAAAAGAATAGTACAGGATTAGAAAACTTATTGGCAGCAGAAATATTAATGACTATAAAAAGTAAACATCTATTAATTCAAACATCCTAACTTGTGAAGGTGTAATGAATTTCAAGGCTAAGTATTATACATAGTTTGAAAATGTGTGATAAAAATATAGTTCAATAACATTTATAAGAATCATATTTTAAAGATGAGATTAATTTCTATTTGTTTTTCATTTTTATAAATGTCAGAGTATAATGTATTATGAAGAATGCAGGGAATAGAATTTTTGAAATTTCCTAAGGCATTTATAATTTATCAGAGCTGTCTGTCTCTCCCCATCCTCCCTAAACAGCTGGATGTTTTTGGAATAAAAATCATAAAATGGAATCTATTCAAGATCTAGATAGGATGTTGCCTGAGCTCAAGAAGAAAAGGAGAAATCTTGAAAGCTGTGTAACATATTTCTGACATTTTTATTCTCATGTTTTTTTTTTTAAACATAGTCGCATGTCTGTTTATTTATTCAGCAGATATTTACCGGAAGTCTGGCTGCATGCCAGATTCCATTCTAAGGACTGAAGATACAGTCGTTAGGAACATACTCCTCCCCTTATGGTGTTTATAGCCCAGTGAGTGAAATATGCAGTGGAAAGAAAAATGTAAGGCACTACTATGCTGAATAGCAATGGAGGCTGAGGAAAACAAATAAAACAAGAAATAGGACGACCAGAGAAGAGTTCTATGGAAAAATGAGTTGAAGTCAAGACTCAAAAGGAAAGGAATATAAGACCCTTGGTTATTTGTGGAGAGGATATGTGAGGTCAAGAATAAAACAAATGTGACAAATCTTAGGAAGGAGTAGACTTGGTGTGAACAATAGCAGGAGGCCAAGTGTGCCTGGAATGGATGATTCCTCAGCGTGCATTTCCTTCACCTCTTTTGTGTGCATGACTATAGGACCCCGGTTGTACAATATGCAATTGAATAATTAATACTAGCTAGTGTGACAGAGTTGAAGGTACAGTGATTGTAGAAGGACCTTACTCCTTTGACTGTGGCTCACTGGGATGAAACCATCCTCATCCTCACAACTTACTATGTCTCAAGTCACCCTTCTTAGTCTTGTGTGAGGTATTTTGAGAGTGAACCATGTGCAGCTGAGGCCTTTGAGCTATCATATATAAGCCAATGTTTGAGATTAAGAAGGATTTAGTTACATTCTCTATATACATAAGATATCAAAGCTATGAAGCTTTGTGGTACAAAGATTTTGCAGTGCTTTGAATATCTGTCTCCCCCATCAAATTCATGTTGGAATTAAACCCAAGGCAATAGTTATTAAGACACTGAATCTACTCATATCCTGAGCTTGGAATGTCCAGCCTCTGAAACTATTAGAAATGAATTTTGGTTATTTATAAATTACTCAATATAAAGTATTTTGTTAAAGTAATTTAAACAGACTAGTGTTTTGATAGTAAAAGAGCTTGAGTCATTGGAGTGACCTACAATCATCTCTTTTGAGGACACATAAAAGACAGTCTCTGAAAAATTGTCACTATTATTTCTCACTTTATGGCTGGCATGTTACTTTACAGTATGTAAAATCTCTGCCAGTTATTCCTCATAAGGCCCATTAAGCATTATTTTGCCAATGTGGCTGACATCAGAATGTTCTGTGAAATGTCACAATGGTCAGAATCTCTTTGGATGAGATTATGTCACACAATGGAAGAGTTAGCATTGACTGTGAAAATACTCCATTGTCCCTGTACAGTACAACAAATACTTTTGCTGAGATTTGTGATTTAGAGATAAAATGACAGTATTTGTTAGAGCAATGGTTACATACCAGTATCTCTTTGAAGACACCACACCTGCAACAGTGGCTGCAATTGAAAATGTCACCTGAACAGTTTTATTTTTTTAATGTTTATTTATTACTTCAGGTTATAGCTCTATCACAGTGCCCTCTTGCCACCCCGTTCAGTCCTGTCTTCCCACCCTCTACCTCCTCTCCCTTCCTTCCCACTCCTCCTCTAGAGTGGAGTGTCCCTACATATCAGTCCCCCACCCCAGTTCAGCAGTCATATAAGGACCAAGAGCCTCCTCCTACACTGGGGGCCTACAAGGCAGCACCACTAGGGCAAAGTGTCTCATTAACAGGTAACAAAATCTATATTCTTGTTCCCTTTGGTGCATTGGTTGTAGTATAGTTATCCTGTATTATATGGCTAAAATCTGATTATAAGTAAATAGATGCCATGTGCATCCTTCTGACTCTGGGTTAGCTCACTCAGGATGAGCTTTTCTAGTTCTACCATTTGGCTTCAAATTGCATGATTTCATTGTTTCTGATAGCTGAGTAGTATTCCATTTTGTAGATGTACCACAGTTTTTTTTTTGTCCATTCCTCGGTTGAGGGACATCTGGGTTGTTTCCACCTTCGAACTATTACAAATAAGGCTACTATGAACATAGATGAGGAAACATCCTTGTGATTTGGTGAGGAATCACTTGGATGTAAACCCAGAAGTGATATGGCTGGGTCTTGAGGGTAGAGCTATTCCAAGTTTTCTAAGATATCGCCAGACTGATTTCCATAGTGGTTGTACAAGCTTGGACTCCCACCACCAATGAAGGAGTGTTCCCCTTTCTCCACACCCTCGCCAGCATGTGCTGTCATTTGAGTTTTTGATCTTAGCCATTCTTTTTTTTTTAATGTTTATTTATTACTTCAGGTTAAATCTCTATCACAGTGCCCTCTTTCCACCCCTCCCAGTCCCACCTTCCCACCCTCTACCCCCTATCCCTTTCATCCCACTCCTCCAGAGTGGAGTGTCCTTACATATCAGTCCTCCACCCCAGTTCAGCAGTCATATGAGGGCCAAGAGTCTCCTCATACACTGGGAACCTACAAGGCAGCACCACTAGGGCAAAGTGTCTCATTAACAGGTAACAAAGTCTATGTTCCTGTTCCCTTTGGTGCATTGGTTGTAGTATAGTTATCCTGTATTATATGGCTAAAATCTGATTATAAGTGCATAGATGCCATGTGCATCCTTCTGAGTCTGGGTTAGCTCAGGATGAGCTTGTCTAGTTCCATCCATTTGGCTGCAATGAGATGGAATCTCAGAGTTGTCTTGAGTTGCATTTCTCTGATAATTAAGAATGCTTAACATTTCTTCAAGTGTCTCTCAGCCATTAGGGATTCCTCCATTATGAATTCTCTGTTTAGCTCTGTTCCCATTTTTTGATTGGATTATTTGGTTTTTTGGCATTTAATTTCTTGAGTTCTTTGTAAATTATGGATATTAGACTTCTGTCAGATGTGGGGTTGGTGAAGATATTTTCCCAATATGTAGGTTGTTATTTTGTTCGAATGACAGTGTCTTTAGCCTTACAGAAGCTTTTCAGTTTCATGAGGTCCCATTTATTGATTGTTGGGTTAGAGCCTAAGCTTTTGGTGTTCTGTTCAGGAAGTTGTCACCTGTGCTGATGAGTTCGAGGCTTTTCCCCACTTTCTCTGTGTGTCGGGCTTTATGTTAAGGTCTTTGATCCACTTGGACTTAAGTTTTGTGTAGGGTGATAAGTATGGGTCTATTTGCATTCTTTTACATGTTGACATCCAGTTAGACAAGCATCATTTGTTGAAGATGCTGTCCTTTTTCCATTGTAGGATTTTGGCTTCTGTGTCAAAAATTAAGTGACCATAGGTGTGTGGATTCATTTCTGGTTCTTCAGTTTGATTCCATTGATCAACTGCTCTGTTTCTATACCAGTACCTTTGCTGTGTAGTATAGCTTGAAATCTGGAATGTTGCTACCTCCAACTTTATAACATCTCATGGTCTTTCTACATTTTACATAAGCTCAAAAAGGGGGATTAAGTTGGACTCACTCTGTGGAGGTCTTGACGAATATTTTAGAATATGATTACAGCAAATGAAACTTATGCAAAGGGAAAGATAACTTGTCTGTGAATTTGCTTAGAGAAAATCTAGGTAAAAGAGATGCTTTGTCATTGCTATAAGCCAAGTCTGCTCATTATGGCACCTAATATATAATTATTATTAATAATAAGTAATTAATAATAAATAATTATATATATATGATTATTATCATGTGCTGATTTATATTATCAAAATGTTATGATCAATTAGTCAAGACTTAAGATATATTTGGGTTTGCCCTAATTGGTTGATCACTGTGGAAAATATACGACTATAGTAGTTAAACCCTACTCTTTGGCTATGAATATTTCAGATATATACCATCTTTTCTAAAATTAGGAAATTTATTTCAGTTATCATCCTTTGGTTACAAAAGATAGTAACTCAGAGCTTTTCTGGGAGATGATTCCTCACTTATTACCAGATATCCAAATTCCTTAGCAAAGGGGATGTACTCTTGAATGTGATGTCTGCAGAGACTTAAGATTTCCTTAACCTCCTATTTTCCTCAGCAATTTTTCCTTTCTTCAGTTTTGCACTAAGATAACTTTGCCATCTTACCCTGATTAAACCAGGTCAATTTTGAGTACATATTTCAGAAAACCATGAATGGGTTGGAATCCCTTATAAGTTACTTCATTCTCTGATAAGTTAAAACACAGTAATGCATTTTATTTGGTCTAACATTATATATAAACATTCACGGTCTGATGCCCTTAGAGTCAATTTACACATCTATTCAATTTTGTGCCAGACTACATATTCAAAGTCTTGCCATTCTTTTGGCATATGAGTTTTCTTTTTTCAGAAGCCATGTGACTTTTGCTTTCTTAGAGCATGTTGAGATCTGGTGCTGGTAATAGGTCTTAAGACTGTGCCTAGTCAGGGGTGGAGAGACAAGCATTCTTTTACAATGTGGCATGTTTCATCAGGTACTCATACTATGGAAAGTCACTATACTCAAAATTCAAGGACAACATATGCTAGTAATTAAGACTTGGTGATATTAGATTAGAAATACTCATCCTTGTCCAAGTCCAACAAATACATTCTTTCAAAGTATCAGGTATCTACTACCTCTGAATGACACCTGCACTTTCACATTAAAACTTGGTTCATCTGGGTTTATCTTATATGATAGTTCTATAATTCATACAGTTCCATTTTGGGTTTACTTTTCAGTCATATCTGCTGTGACTCCAAGAAATAAGTTTCTTTTATGGCCACCAGTGATACTTTCTGATGCTTTGTGACTTTATCTTAGAAGAAGCTAATACATGGTTCCTGTGCTTACTGCTTGTTTTTTCTAATTATAGTAATAATTATTGAATTATTAATCAACAATTTTGTCACACAAAGACTTTCATTCAATAGATAATCCACCTAAGTAGCCACAGGTAATGATTTATGTTACCACAATACTATTGATAGTACTGAATGATGCTGAACTTCTGATCATTGCATTACCTGTCAAGTTCTAGGATTATAGGTATGTGACATTACTCATGATTTATTATTTTATAGATATGACTATCCCATCTTCCAGTTTCTATGTTAATGTTAACAAGGGTAACTCCAGTGTGGAATCCTACCTTCAGGGTCTTAGATTCTTTCCATTCTATCAATCAAGGTCCAGCAACATCTATAATAGATAGTCCTGACAAGAGCACTGATGTAAGGAGTTGGTCACTTATTCTATAGTTATCTGTCGTATTAGACCCCAGTTACCTCAAAATGTAGTGACATAACATAACAAACATATTACATATTATCTCATAGTTCCTCCCATGAATCCAGGAGTACCTTCCTATGAGGTTGCAGTCTACTGGACAGGGTTGGAGTCATCTTAAAGTTTGGTTGTCAGAGGAGAACCTGCTTCCAAGATCAATGGTGGGAAGTCTTAGCTTCTTACCAATAGTTGGCCAAAGATCTCAGCTCCTTGCTGAAAAGGCATCTCCTCAGGTATGTTTGAGTGTCATTATACCATTGCAGTTGGCATTCCCAGAGAATGACCTAAAAGAGTGAGCAGAAAGATGCTGTGACTCTTTTGGTGATCCTGTGACACTCATCATATTCTACAAGTCCCTAAACCCAGCCACATTCTATGAGAGATGGATTATGTCCACATTTGCGTCTTTTTAGAAAGAAGCATCTGTGATATATCCAAAACCACCACAGAGTAGGACTGCAAGGCTGAAAAAAGCTGACAGAGAGTTCCCAGGCACACACAGTACCTGTGGAAAACTACTGAAATTGGGGCCAAAGTAATTGACGTATCTGTTCTCCCTCAGAGATCAGCTGATTGACATGTGTGGAGCAGTGTTTTGATATTTGAGTGGTACCTTTTGTATGAATGTTGGGCGATCTCTAAGGAAGTTACCATTTGGCTGATATTCAGACCTTTGATGGAGAAATGGTACGAGACTGGTGGTCTGTGGAATGGCCATGTTTTTGCTCATCCTTTGTCCCTGAAGTAGCATCGCCTACTGGAGGTTGTACATCACTGGTGCTATAACTGTTCTCTGCTTCTGGAAGGAAACTTACAAGAACTGTAAATAGAAAAAGA
This sequence comes from Lophiomys imhausi, assembly GCA_907164525.1. Classification (NCBI taxonomy): domain Eukaryota; kingdom Metazoa; phylum Chordata; class Mammalia; order Rodentia; family Muridae; genus Lophiomys; species Lophiomys imhausi. The sequence continues at coordinate 11,043,806 of CAJQZJ010031998.1, read as the reverse complement.
ATGTGTCTTCCCTCTTCCTTGCCTTCCAATTTCACACCAGTCTCTTTCATTGACAGAAGCTAACAGGAATCTATCTGGCTAGGGAATACTGAGAAAACATTGCAAAGCAACACTGTACAGATGGGTTGATTTGGTGTTGAGAGAGAGCAGGGCAGTGATGTCACACCAATTTTGTCTTATGATTTTCTTGTAGACAACTCTTCTCAAATCACTCTTCTTAATTCTTCTCATTGAGCTATGAAGGACACCATACCCAGATTTCTGTATTATCCTTCCTCATAAGTGGCTGTTATGAATTGGGTACTCTTTTTCCTCCAAGTTTCAGAGTTGTGATCAATGGGTTCTAAGGGGATGAAGGTTTGAGAAACTGAAGTCAACTGTGATTACCATCTCCTTATTTTTTAACTTTATTTTATGTGTATGGTTTTGCTTTGTTTCTTGTCTTCATATACGTCTGTCTACACACCATGTGCATGCCTGGTGACTGTAGTGGTTAGAAGAGGGAATCAGACACCCTGGAATTAGAGTTATAGATGGCTGTGAGCCACCCTGTGGATGCTGGAAATTGAACTTCTGAGAGAATAGGCATTACTCTTAAATGTTCAACCTACTCTTCAGCCTTTCATGATCTATTTATTACCCCTGTGATTGATTTATTATTTGGGAAAGGAATGTATACAACTTGGACACCTAAAGGTTTCCATCAAGTCACTGATTATGGTTGACCCCACCATCTGTTCTCTTGGCAAACCTGGGCTTACATAGTTTTTCAGTAAGATCTGCTACAGGCAAAATGGCTAGACCAAATGATTTCCTTAAAATTTTCAGTTTTTGGGAAGGTTGAGAGTTAGGTCCTCTTTAGATGAATGCCAAAGAATACTGTCTTTGCATGAGTGGTCCAGAACTTCACATTTTTCTGGACATCTTTTGATCAAAGAGCCCTCAATGGCCAGGTTCTTCCCACAACCTTTGCAAACCATCCATCCCACGGGGCAGCTGTTTTGACTATCCTCAATAGGTTCCATTCCCAGTGTAAATTCTGAGAGTTGTCTTCAGGAACTCTGAGATGACCTTCTCTTTGGTACCTAGGGAAGACTTGTAAGGCCCTGAGGGCAGAGCAGTTCAAACAGGTCTCCATGTTATCTTACCTTTACTTTCTCTTCACAATCTCACCATGCATCCTTTGAAGAATGTCAAATGCGGAAATGAATTTAGTAGGCGCAATCAAGAATTCAATGGAACAAATGAATGTTAGAAACTAACAGACTTCTCAATTTCTCTTTTGATATATGAGCTTCCATCTGGTCTGACCTGTCATTTTCTGGCACCATTATGAGAAAGGAAGAATCAGCCTTTGCCTCTGACTGACTTTCCCTTTTAGAAGTGCTCTTTTTTTTTTTTTCACTCAGATGTGATTTTGTGCCCCAGACTGAAGGTAACTGTATAACCTGACATAATGCATGAGTTCTATGAGCATCTATTTCTCTTCTGCATAACCTACTGGCTGGGTAATTCCCTCTTGGATGGCTAATAGGTGAGCATTTCACATGTCTCTAGCAGAGCTTCTGATCATCTCCATCCTCCCAAACTTGTTCTTACTTCAGCCTTCCTAATCAGTCATTGAAAATGTCAAGCCATAGTTGTTGACATCTCACCAACCTTCAGTTATTGCCTTTGTTGTTCTTATTCTGCATAATAAATACATTAGCAAATAATCTTGGCTCCATAATTGAAATGCATCCAGACTCTGACTGTATCACACTGGCTCCATCACTGCTGTCTATATCTGTGATATTATCAACTCTTACCCTGGCTCATGTAATAACTGCTAGGGTTATCTGCTTCTATCTGTCTCTCTATCAGGATATTCTCTAAGAATAAATGACAGCATGCTATTCTCATGCTCCAGACCTTCCATTAGCTTCTCATCTTATTGATAATAATACTGTGTCTTCACAAAAGCCAAGTGCTTGATGTCCTGGCCTCCCAGCAACCCTCTGAAGCCCATTTCTTATCTCTCTCTTTCTCTCTCTCTGGTCATATAGAAATAAATGTGTGTTGCCATTGCTCTTTTTCTTGTAAGAAATCAAATTGTTGAACTTCTTGCTTTTTTTTCTGCCTGGGACACTGCCCTTACTCAGATAGCCTGCATACCTTGCAATTTCTCCTCTTTTAAGCCTACTTTCAGGCCTTACCTCCTGAGTGAAGACTTCTCTTATCACAGATATTCAAATCACTTCCACTTAAACCTCTATCTCCCTCCCCCTCCCTGCTCCATGGACATGTTCCTATCTTCCTTTCTGATTATGCTTTTATTCATACTGCTGATCAAACATTTGACACACCCAAGCAACCAAGCAGAAAATACATTTTACTTTTGTGTTGCTGAGAACTCTTCACTCCCTAATATCATATAAGGTATGTGAAGACTTGGGTTTGCTTACAGGCACACACACACACACACACACACACACACACACACACACACACACAC
>CAJQZJ010031998.1:11003037-11035145 GCA_907164525.1 Lophiomys imhausi | reverse complement strand
ATTTGTGCTCCATAGGATGTGTCTTTGGGAAAGTTTGTTAAATATTAGATACAAAGCATTGCAAAACTTCAGTGGGATGACTCCAGAAATACTTTATCCTGCTTTTCAATTTTGTTATTATTTTTCTTTTTTTGTGGCTGTTGGAAATAGGAAAAGGGAGGGTAGTCATTAGGTGGGGGAAAGACATTTCTCTAAATGTCAATATTTATGAAACGCCATTTTAAACCTTTATAAATGATTATCTTCCTCAGTACTGACGAGGCAGTTTCACAATGCTGCTCAATTTATTTACTCGGGAGACCAATTTATTTCAGTAGCTCTGTACTAACTGCTTGCATTGACATCTAGGTCTGCTTTGAGCAAGCCACTGTGACAAGTTGTTTATTGAACTGTAAACAGGTATTGTCTGAATCTAAACAATGGCTTTATCTAATTAGGAGACCCTGGGCATCATCTTAGCCCCATGTGGCTATTCCAAGCTAGTCTAGCATCTCCTACAGATCTCCCGGGCCTTTTAAAATCTCGTTGTTCACAGTAAAAACCTTTCATCACAAAGTGAAGAATAATCCTCATTTGTCCTTTTACCGTACTTACTGGTGTTTTGTGCAAAAAGAAAAGAGAGAGAGAGAGAAGAAAAGGAGGACCACCTGTAATAAACTGAGTGGGGGGTGCTGATTTAGAATGGTTGAATTAGAAAAGGAAAACATGAATGAGATAAAAAGAGGAGTATGAATAAAGATGAGCTGAGTTTGTTGCCTAGGAGGTAAAAAAAGAAAAAAAAAATAAAGCCTTGTGTGAACTAGAAAGTGCCTCCCTACCCAGAGACAACTCGATGAAAAGGTGGTCTTGAGGTTTTTGGGCAAAAACCAAATGCAGCTGTGATTGTGGGTAGCGCATTGAGAGAACAGAGTGGGAGTTTATTCTCTGGGCTCAGATTGAAATAGGACATGCTCAAAAGCACTCTCGGGACCCTGGTCTTCCTCTTGCTGGCTATTGCTTTGTGTCTGAAGACGCTAATGTAATGCGGCAGTCATGTCATTTGTTTTCAGCTGCCACCACTCCCCCAACCCCCGAAAGGCTTTGCTCAGTGCTAGGGGATGGGGGGTGGGGGGTGGGGGGAACTCTTAAGAAAGTTTCAGTGTACTGTAGCTATTACTATTTCGGTTGTCTCTTGGAAGGAAAGGATTAATTGCAATTTTAAGGGGAAAAATGTCACCAGAGTGAAATTTTGAGGCCAAACAGAGAACAGAGAGAGTTTTCTAAATAAATAAATCAATAGATGGCCCAAGGATGCTCCACTGGTATACACCAAAGAGAAGAAGCTGTGGGAAAGCGAGCTGGGTGATGTATTCTTTTTTTCAGTCACTGTATACACATTGCTGATTTCTTCATAAAGCCAGCTCTTTACATTCTTTTTGTCTCTCTTCAGGCATGTGGAGTTGCTTTCCAGCTTGCTTCCTTAACAATTTGTGTAATTGGTTTCACTCACAGAGGCCCAATTGGTGGGTTCATTGTGAGGGCCTCATGAAATATGAATCTATTTAAAAATTAATAGTAGATCAATATTAATTCAATAAAATATTTTAATCTCAGGTATGAATATTTCATACCTTCACACAGACATGCAGATTTCAAAAGCCGTTTGTGTGTTTCTGACAGGCTGTCCACTTTTGCCAGGACGGCATGGAAATTATTCCTCCTTGCACCATGTGCTCCAGGCTCTCTCAGCTAGAGGCACTGAGGTCAATGGTGATGTTTATTCAAACTGCTGAGGGAATGCAAATGAGATGTGTGTCACTGAGCAACCCAGGGAAGTTTACCTTGTTTAATCGAGTTTATCCTTTCTCCCCTGTCTGCTTGGAATCAACCTAAAGAGAATCTCACATCATCTTATAGGTTAATCCTTGTTCACACCAGGTTTGACTCATCAAACCTGGCATGCTGGGGCACCCGAAGGCTTCTCTGACAAGGGGCTCTAAAGAGATGGACTGCCAGGGCTCTCATCGAAATGAACCAGTTGCACCTGGCTGATAAAACCAGAGATTTACTGGAGCAGACAGGCCCCAGCTTAAACAGGCTTCTCTCTTTACTGCAACTCCTTTGCCCCTTGAAGCAATCATCTCTCATGTCAGGTGTCATCAGCTAAAACAATGGAGTGGCATCCGAGCTCAGCTGAAAGGAAGGTGATGGCAGATGGCAGACAAGGCCTTGCCCTCCTGATCGGTGGAGCTAGGTCTACTCTATCACTCTACCTCAATTCCATGAGGCCAGTTGAGACTCCAGGTGCAGAACACAGCCGGAAAGGCTTAGAACTAAGGTAATGATAATGAATTAGAAGGGAAAATGGTCTCAGTACTGATTCAATACAAGAAGCATTGAGTAATGGCTAAAACAATAATTTTCATCCTGTTGGGGCTTCTACCTCCATTTGTCTTTAACATATATCTTTATTACCTGGTGCCTAACTTATACTGACTCTCAATAAAAGAAAACTGAAAGCTGAAGACATTAAAAAATTTCTTCAACTATGGTTTCTTTTTGAGGGAGCAATGGTACATGAGGTGATTGAATTACTGAGGACTTCTAGGCCCTGAAGAACAGGTCGACATAGGTTAGCATAGCTCCAAACTGGGAAAATGACATCATGAACACAGTAAAAGATTCAGGTGAGATGCCTAACAGGTATGAACTGAATTCATCCCATCTCTGTATTTCCCTAGGGTCTGACAGAGTCTTGTAGGTAGCAGGCTCCTAGTGTATGTGACTCGCTGAAGGAATAAACATGTGTACAGTTGTTTCTGACATTTATTTAATTTGCCTTCGCAGTGTTCGTTGTACACAAAGCAGGTGTATTTCAATCGGTGCCTTGGAATGATATATACTCTCAACTTTTCGGTAATCTATTGTCGTATTTTCCTTCTAAGGGAGAAAGTTGCAGCTGTGTACTGTGGCAATACATCCAAGCTAAGGGAATGTCACTGCATCAATCAGTCCCCATGGCAGGACTCTCCTCTGTGTGTGGGAGTACACCAGTAATAAATGTTCCTTCTGAGGGGTTCCCTGGCACTCCTCCTCCATTTCTCCTTATTTGATAAGTTGGGTTATTTCTGACTATAACCAATGGGTTCCATGACCCTCTTCTGCAATACTACTGAGTGAGAAATGTGTTCAGTACATACAGAGGGTCATTATTAGGTATTAAATAGAAGTGCCATTAATAGGTTGACTAGATGTTCTCTTTTGCCCTGGATGGTTCTAATTTTATCACATCCTGAACAATACCTTATTCCAGAGCAAACAGGAGTAGTTGGTTACTGTGATGGCTTGAATGAGAAATGTCACCTAGCCTACTCACATGCTGAATACTTGATCCATAGATGATAGCACTGTTTGGGGAGATTATGGAAATTTTAGGCCAAAAACTTTCCTGGAGGAAACATGTCACTGGGCCCAGGATAGGTAGGAAAAGGGGAAAAGGGTGAGAGTTTCTAGCTTAGCTCTCCTTCTTGTAGGTGGGATGTGAGTTCTCAGCTTCACACTCTCAATTCCATTCCCTCTTTTACCATGTACTCTAGGTCTCTGAAATCATAAGCCAAAACAAACTCTGTCTTCCGTCAGTTGCTTTTGGTCGAGGTATTTTGTCACAGAAACAGAAAAATAACCAATACAGTCACCCTGACCTTGGCATTTGAGATGTCAGGTTTTTAACTTTTATTTTTAGGTTTCAGGTGAATGCTGCACTTCTTGAATCTACTTGAATTGGGAGACCAAAAAAAAAAAAAAACCAATAATTAAATTGTTTAGAGATTACTTTTCTGATTTTCTTTTGCATTCATATTTATTTTTTGTATATAATAAATGAAATTGTATATTGTTTTAATGATCATAATAATTTTACATATTAATTGGGGTTTGGTGTATTTCCAAGCATGTGTACAGCAAGTATGGATCATATCCAACTCTGCTTCTTCTACCTCCCTCCTCCTGCTTCCCTTCCCTTCACCTTTTTCATTCCCTAGTAGCCACTATTTTACTGTTAGATTGACTTTTTTTATTTTCTCAGTTTTCACATGTGAGGAGACTATGTTGTTCTTGCCTTTCCGTGTGTGGCTTCTTTCACTTAATGCAATGTCTTCCAGTTCTATCCATTTTGCTTCAAATAACATTTTTCCATTTTTCTTCTGGCTTGATGAGAGAGAATTGTGTGTATATGCCATATTTTCCTTATTTCTCCATAGACATCAAGGTTGACTACATTATTAAGGTCTTGAGAATAGTGCTACAATATTGGGCATGCTCATCCTGAGTGAGCTAACCCAGAACCAGAAAGATGCACATGGCATCTATTCACTTATAACTGGATTTTAATCATATAGTACAGGATAACTATCCTACAATCAGCAGACTGAAAGGAACAGGAACATGGACTTTATTACTTGTTAGTGGGACACTTTGCCCTAGTGGAGCTGCAAAGTAGGCTCCCAGTGCAAGAGGGAGCTCTTAGCCCTCATATGACTGCTGAACTGAGGGGGGCTGATATGTAGGAAACCCCACACTGGAGGAATAGGATAGGTAGGAGAAGGGGGAAAAGGGTGAGAGGGTGAAAGAATGGGCCTGGGAGGGGTGAAGGGAAGAAACTGTGATGGAGATGTAAATTGAAATAATAAATAAACAGTTAAAAAAAAAGAAGGAAAATAAAGACTTAAAAAAAAAGGAATATTGGTTCTGTAGTACAGTGTGAAATCTGGGATGGTGATACCTCCAGATGTTTTTTTTTATTGTACTGGATTGATTTAGCTATTCTGGGTTTTTTGTTATTCCATATGAAGTTGAGAATTGCTTTTTCCAGGTCTATAAAGAATTGTGGTGGAATCCATCAAGAAAATTGTCCAATTAGCTTAGGTTTTCAAATTTGGTGGAGTATAGATTTTTAAAGTAGGTCCTAAAGATTCTCTGGATTTCCTCAATGTCTGTTGTTAGTTTTCCCTTTTCATTGCTGATTTTGTTGATTTGGGGTTTTTTTTTTCTCTGCCTTTTAGTTAATTTGGCTAAGGGTTTGTCTATTTTGTTGATTTTCTCAAAGAACCAACTATTGGTTTCATGGATTCTTTGTATTGTTCTTTTTGTTTCTAAGTTGTTTATTTCAGCCCTAAGTTTGATGATTTCCTGTCCTCTGCTCCTCTTGGGAGTGTTTGCTTCTTTTTTTTTTTTCCAGTTCTTCCAGTTCAGCTGTTAATTCGCTAATATGAGCTGTCACAATTTTCTTTTTGAAAGCACTTAGTGCTATGAACTTTCCTTGTAGCACAACTTTCATTGTGTCCCATAGGTTTGGATATATTGTGCCTTCATTTTCATTGGATTTTAAGTCTTTGATTTCCTTCTTTATTTCTTCCCTGACCCAGTAGTCATCTAAAAAAAGAGTTGTTCAGTTTCCATGAGTGTGTAGGCTTTCTGTTATTTCTGTTGTTGTTGAAGTCCAGCTTTATTCCATGGTGGTCTGATAAGATACAAGGGGTTATTTTGATTTTCTTGAATCTGTTGAGGCTTGCTTTGTGTCCAACTATATGGTCAATTTTGGAGAAGGTTCCATGTGGTGCTGAGAAGAAGGTATATTCTTTTGTATTTGGGTGAAATGTTCTGTAGTTATCTGTTAGGTTTATTTGATTCATGACCTCTGTTAGACTCATTGTTTCTCTGTTTGGTTTGTGTCTTGATGACCTGTCCATTATTGTGAGTGGGGTGTTGTCTCCCACTACTAATGTATGGGGATCGATGTATGGTTTAAGCTTTAGAAGAGTTTCTTTTACAAATGTAGGTGCCTTTGTATTTGGGGCATAGATATTCAATATTGAGATGTCATCTTGATGAATATTTCCTTTAACGAGTATGAAATGCCCTTCTCTATCTTTTTCTGATTAACTTTAGTTGAAAGTCTATTTTATTTGATATTAAGATGGCTACTCCAGCTTGCTTCCTGGGACCATTTGCTTGGAAAACATTTTCCCAGCTCTTTACTCTGAGGTAGCATCTATCTTTGTTAGTGAGATGCATTTCAGCTCATCCAGAGTGAGCTAACTCAGACTCAGAAGGATGCACATGGCATCTATTCACTTATAATTGGATTTTAGCCACATAATACAGGATAACTATACTGCAGCCAATGCACCAAAGGGAACAGGAACATAGACTTTGTTTCCTGTCAAATGAGACACTTTACCCTAGTGGTGCTGCCTTGTAGGCCCCCAGTGTATGAAGAGGCTCTTAGCCCTCATATGACTGCTGAACTGGGGTGGGGGATTGTTATGTAAGGAGTGGGATGGAAGGGATAGGGGATAGAGGGTGGGAGCACAGGACTAGGGGGGGAGTGGAAAGAGGACACTGTGATGGAGATGTAACCTGAAGTAATAAATAAATATTAAAAAAAGAATTGTGGTATTTTGATAGGAATTGCATTGAATCTGTATATTGCTTTTGGCAGGATGGCCGTTTTTATTATGCTGATCCTACCTATCCATGAGCATGGGAGATCTTTCCATTTTCTGATGGCCTCTTTAATTTTTTTCTTCAAGGACTTGACATTCTTGTCATAAAGGTCTTTCACTTGCTTGGTTAGAGTTACCCCCAGGTATTTTATATTGTTTGTGGCTATTGTGAAGGGTGCTGTTTCCCTAATTTCTTTCTCAGCCCATTTATTTTTTGTATAAAGAAGGGCTTCTGATTTTTTTGAATTAATTTTATATCCGGCCACCATGCTGAAGGTGTTTATCAGCTGTAAGAGTTCTCTGGTGGAATTTTTGGGGTTGCCTATGTATACTATCATGTCATCTGCAAATAGGGATAATTTGACTTCTTCGTTTCCAATTTGCATCCCCTTGATCTCCTTTAGCTGTCTTATTGCTCTAGCAAGAACTTCAAGTACTATGTTGAAGAGATATGGTGAAAGTGGACATCCTTGTCTTGTCCCTGACTTTAGAGAAAATGCTCCAAGTTTCTCTCCATTTAATTTGATGTGAGCTATTGGCTTGCTGTTTACTGCCTTTATTATTTCTAGGTATGGTCCCTGTATGCCTGTTCTCTCCAGAACTTTTAGCATGAAGGGGTGTTGGATTTTGTCAAATACTTTTTCAGCATTTAGCGAGATGATCATGTGTTTTTTTTTTTTCTTTCAACTTGTTTATATGGTGAATTACATTGATGGATTTTCATATGTTGAACCATCCCTGCATGACTGGGATGAAGCCTACTTGATCCTGGTGTATGATACTTTTGATGTGTTCTTGGATTCGGTTTGCCAGAATTTTATTCAGTATTTTTGCATCTATGTTCATGAGGGAGATTGGTCTGAAGTTCTCTTTCTTTGTTGGATCTTTGTGTGGTTTAGGAATCAGAGTGACTACTGGTATTGAAATGGACCAGTGGATCAATGGAATCAAATTGAAGACCCAGAAATGAACCCACACACATATGGTCACTTAATTTTTGACAAAGAAGCCAAAACCATACAATGGAAAAAGGGCAACATCTGGAACAAATGGTGCTGGTCCAACTGGATGTCGACATAAAAGAATGAAATTAGACCAATACTTATCATCTTGTACAAAACTTAAGTCCAAGTGGATCAAAGACCTTAGCATAAGGCCTGACACACTAAATCTATTAGAAGAAATAGTGGGGTAAACCCTCAAACTCAAGCCAACTCTGAGATTCCATCTCACACCTGTCAGAATGGCTAAGATCAAAAACTCAAATGACAGCACATGCTGGTGAGGTTGTGAAGAAAGGGGAGCACCCCTCTTTTGCTGGTGGGAGTGCAAGCTTGTACAACCACTATGGAAATCAGTCTGACGATATCTTAAAAAACTTGGAATAGCTTTACCTCAAGACCCAGCTATACCACTTCTGGGTATATATCCAAATGATTCCTCATCAAATCACAAGAAAGTTTCCTCATTTATGAGGCCGAGTTCAGCTTTTCCTGAGTTGTATATGTAGGTTTGTGTATGTATGTGTGTGTGTGTATGTATCTAGTTGTGTGCTTGTGTGTACAGATGCTAGTATATAGTCAAAAAGAAGGACCCACTTGACCCCACTTGTAATTTTACATCTTTATTTTACACATCTTTGTACCCAGAAACTTGTCTATTTCTTCTAAATCATCTAGAATTTCTCAAAGGGAAAGATAATTCATTGTTCTGTTGCCTAAAAGCAGCTGTTGCAGATGTTTGGGGAGAAGGTGCATGTAAATATCCCGAAGATATGACACTTTAAAGGATGACATGCTTTTTACTAGTAAATGTTTGAATTTTCCAAGAATATAAATTTCTTTGTAAATCAAGAACCGTATGTCTTACTCGGGAAACCAAAGTGAACTCATGAACTCAGCCTCATGAACTCAGCCTCATGAACTCAGCCAGGCAACCACTCTCTGCAGCTTTGTTCTCATTAATTAGGAAGTAGTGTTCTGTCATGTCTATCACTGCAGGACTTGAGGGAGGTTTGCTTAGTAGTGTGTTAGTCACTTTTCTACTGCTGTGAAGAGACACCATGACCATGGCAACTCTTATAAAAGAAAGCATTTAACTGAGGCCTTATAATTTCAGAGGCTTCATCTATCTTTATCAAGGTAGAGGATGTCAAACAGATATAATGCTATAGTAGTGGCTGAGAGATACATCTTCATCCACAGGCAGAGAGAGAGAGAGAGAGAGAGAGAGAGAGAGAGAGAGAGAGATTGGGGGTCTGGCAGGGGCATTAAAAACCTCAAAGACCACCCCCCAGTGCCGTGTATTTCCTCAATAAGGCCTCCACAGTTCCTAATTCTTCTAATCCTTTCAAATAGGGCCACTCTCTGGTGAAAAGGCATTCAAATATATGAGCCTATGGTGGCATTCTTATTTAAACCACCACAACTAGTATATAAAGTGGCAATCTTTGACATGTAATGATGGCTCTGTAGGGCCAGAGAGGTGACTTAATTGATAATTTGCATGGAATGCTTAAAATTCAGGGTTCAATACTTTGTATTACAAAAAGCAAGTATGGTGTCATATGCCTGTCCTCTCAACACCTGTGAGAGAATCAGAAGGATTAGAAATTCAAGGTTATTCTTGACTATATAGGGAACTAGAAGATAGCTTGTGCTACAGACTTTGGTTTTTTTTTTTTAAGATACTTTTGACATGGTGATGTAGCTTAGTTGGTAGAGTGCTAGCCTAGCATGTATTCAGTGCTAGGTTTGATTCCCCAGCACCACAAATGAATATAGTGGTGTATAGTTTTAATTTCAGCATGTAGGAAGTAGAGGTTCAGAAGTTCAAGGTTATTATCTGTTATATAACAATTTCAAGATCAGTGTGAATACAGGATACCCTTCCTCAAAATAGAAATAAAAATGGTGACATAATAAAAACAAATAAATACATTAATTAATTAATTACACTGAAATAAAAGGGTTGACAAATGATAGCTATTACAAGTAAGAAGGAGAATTTAGTTCAGCTTGTGAAAATGCTTTTACATATTAGATCTGAGAGGCAGTCAAGTGAGAGATTCTGGGACTAGGTCCCTAAGTCATCAGAGACACTGGGAATAAGCCTGCATTATTCTTTCTCTAGGATCTAATGACTGGGATCTTTATGCAATACTCATTATTTGATACACAGAAATTCTCATTATTTGATACACAGAATAATTGGTTGAGAAATTCTCACCTAAACTTTTAATACAGATACTGATATTAAGAGAAACACTTCTCAAGTGTTCTTGGTAGATAAATAAAATTGGTGGACTCAGATCACAAGCATGGAAAAATGTTTGCTCCCAAAATAATGGGAGGTAAATGGTGCTTTCTTTAGAATTATCCCTCATGTCCTAGGTGTCCAACACGACCTAGAAGGAGGTGGGGGAGATGAGAATCAGGATCTAGGTCTTTCTTCCTTTTTGTCCTCATGGCCCCTCAACTTCGGCAATTCTTAGGCTTGGGGTGCCTTCTGCTGTCAGAGGTTAAGGAAAGCTACAGTTTCACAGTCAGCCCAAGAAATGCCTTAGGAATGGTTCAAGGTAAAGTGAGACAGAAAGCCCTTGAGAGTAAAAGATGGCATTCAATGCTTGAGTACTCTGCTAGTTCTTTGCTTAGTTTTGTTGAGATGGTATTTGAGGAGATTTGATAATTTCCCCCTTTTATAGATGTTTGAGATAACTCCACCTTTGATAATTTTGAGGTGTTTGTATATAATATAAAAGAGAGGGGTGTACTTCAGTAATGCTACTTCCAACAAATACAGTTTTGTTGAACCTGGCATCTCATAGTTTTAGTAGAAGCATTAGACAGAGGGCTATTGGTTCAATGTCAGCAGCAGTTTTCTTCATGATGTGCGTGTGTATGTGTGTTTGTGTGTTTGTGTACATGTGTACATGTATGCAGGAATGTGGGGAAACCAAAGGACAAATCAGGTTTTGTTTTTAAAGCACTGTTCATCTTTCTTTGGAGATAGCATCTCTCACCAGCATGGAGTTCACCAAGCAAGCTAAGTTGACTAGGCTGGTCAGTGAAGCCCAGCAAGCAATCTGTCTGTCTCCACTTTCCCAACCCTGGGATTATCAGCTCGCTACAACACACCTGGTATTTGAGGATAGTAAATTGGAAACTCAGTTTTTTTTTTCTTTTTTTTTTTAAACATTTATTTATTTATTATGTATACAGTACTTGCTCTACTCAGGTTTTTATGCTTGCAAGACAAGTATGTTACTGATTGATCCATCTCTATAGTTGTTCTTTATGGTTCTTAATCTAAAAAAAAAAAGAAGTGTGGCTTCCTTTTAAAGGATGATGCTTTAAAGATCATTAAATTGCTTCAGGAGACTAAGTTGCCTACAGGAGAGTCTTAAAAACTTGCATGTGATAAGATTTAAAGCATGAAGAAAATTACAACTGGGCTGATTCTAAAATAAAAAAAACCCTTGTTTTTGTTGTTGTTTGTTTTAAATAAAAGAGTTTTCTTCTTCTTTTGGTATTTGATTGAATTTCAGGACATCAATAATTCTCTGGATCATCTGGTTGACCTCTAAGCACTTTCTACTTGTCAAACTCTCCTAATTTCTCTGATATAAAATACAGTGGGTTTTAAAGGAGGGGCTTTCCAATTTACTCTTAAATTCTCCCCTCCCATTAATCTGGTGACTTCTATATTAAGATTTCAACTTTAGTGGGACCTTTTCTAAATTAAAATATGAACTAATATTATTTTCCTTTAATAATTTGATGTGGAAAATATAAAATATAGAGATGGAATGTCAAATGAACACTAGGGTTTCCAGAAGGAAGATTCAATCCAATACCAGTGAATTATAGTTACTTTTTTCATAAGGACTTACATTTTATTATTAAAATATGTTTCCTATAAAGTATTTATTTATTGATTGTTTTATAGATTTCAGGGCATACAATTTAGTATAATCATTTGGGTAAAAGATTGCATGTCTAGATGTTCAACAGAGAAATTTTTATACTGAAAAAAATTTTTTTCTACAGCTGACAGAAGGGCTTAAAAGTCATGTAGGAAAAGGTGTGATGTCATAGGCAGTTATATGAACAGGACATCTCTACCATCTGTAGGTTTGGGACAATAGAATTTGGTGTTATCAGAATTCATAAGCTAGGTTGACTGGTGGGAGAAGGACCATGGTAGGGAGGGAGTATTTGGTGGGACTGAGTTACTTACTCCTTGGTAAATTCCAAAAAAGTCTAGGGAATGTGGACTAACTGTGATTCTAAGAAAAGGGGAAAGGAAGTGAATCTTTCTGAAAACCTGTCAGGAGATGGCTGGATTAATGAGAACCAATAGATATGTCAACTGACTTGGGATACGTGGGTTCTCAGAATCAGAGATGAGACAGCTGGGCTATTGTCAGTGTGCAGCTGGATAGCTGCTCCAGAAGGGTGGCTGATTGCACTGATTATACTTTCCTCATGGCTTATTTCCTGAAGGTACACTGTATCCATCCCATAATGGGCAGGAAGTCATTCAGTGTCTATAGTCAAGGTGTGAAACTCCACGGTGTGAGACAGCAAACATCATTTTCAATGTAGTGATGCTCTCTTCATCCTGGTAATATGGGATCTGAAGAGCCCATTGAGTATCGAGCATATTGATTCTTGAAAGATGCAGAGCAGGTGGACTGAACAGAAAGGGGTGCAATGATGCTGATGTGCATACTCCATTTGTAGGCAAAAAGAAGAAATGCAGGAGGACAAGGACCATAGTTAGCACTTGTGTGGATTAGATACTAGCTATCTGGGACAGCATGAGCCAGGGCTCTACAGATATGTTATTGGAGACTAGGAATTCAAGTGTGAACTTTGAGTGATGGACACTGGAACTTGAAATTAAAATCTATGAGGAAAGAAAATAGGTCTTCAAGTTTTTGACAGCAGAAGATTCAGAAGAGTTTCTGTGGAAGGTTTAGCAAAATGAAGGAAAGGGAAAGGGGGATCCAGGCAGAATCAGAACAGTGACATTTCCTAAAAGATTCATTATGGGAAGAGAAGGGAATATATTGCCTGACTAGTACTGCACACTTCATTGTCTGTGTTTTTCAATATATTTTAAATGCTTATTTCATTCAAATATTTATCAAATGTCTACCTTGTGGAAAATATAACAAGAAGGTTAGCAGATGTGGTCCATGCTCCTGAGAGCTCATCATCTGCAAGAATGTACTGACTTGGATCAGAACTCTAGAAGGAGATACATCTGATAGCATGTGAAGGGTCCTGGGAGCAAGTGTATTTTAGAAGAGTACCTAATTTAATTTAGGTAAGAAGAGGGAGTTGAAGACATGAAAACCTATTAAAGAGAGCTTGTGTGATAAGCATGTATTTTTCTGGAAAACTACAATTGCGGAAGCTATTTCAGGCAAAAAATTTTTGATATGCACCATTTTTTACAGGGAAGGGGAGAATGATGTTTCTAGGACTAGAAATTGATTCATAATGGGTGATGAGTAAGATGGTTATGTACACAGTGCCAAGATAGGAAGCCAGAGGACAGGCTGAAATTCCATATTGTACTCCATAAGCCATATTGAGAAATATGCATTTACCATATTCTTTGACTCTTGTCTCGTGCTCCATTCAGCAAGTAGTTTTGAGGTACCTTAGGTACACATAGTTACTCTTCTCATTGCTGTTAACCAAACACATGATAAGAATCAACTTAAGGGAAGAAAGGTGTATTCTGGCTCATGGTTCAGAAAAGTTCATCATAATAGGGAAGGTATAACTACAGGAGTGGCCACAGGAACAAGCTCACATTCCAGTACAGTCAACAGAGAGGGGTGATGGGGTGATGTTAAGCATTCCAAATGTTAATTAATTGGTCCTGCTTTCTGTCTGTTACTTACATTGTCTCTGATTGGTTGAATAAAATGCTGAGGCCTGAGATTGGACAAAGACTAAGGTAGGTAGGATTAAGGTGCTCGGGCTTCTGAGACAGAGAGCACCTTGGGAGGAAGAAGCTCAGAGGAGAAGCCAGGAGCAGGAAGAAGGAGGAACACACGCCATGGGGTAGATTAAAGGAAATCATTCCACGTGGCCTAGAACATCGGCATAGTGTAAAGAATAACAGTCCAAAGGGACATATGTATATATGGGGTCATATTTGGGTAATAGAATTATAAACCAGCTTAGATGGGCTGAGATTGTACAATTCAGGTCAAGGCTGGCTAAAATTCACCCAGTGTCTGTGTGTATTCATTTATAATGGCAGGTTAAGGATTAACAGCCACTGGACCAATTAGTCGTAATCTAAATACTAAGCAATAATTTAATTAGCCTTTTTCTACAGAGGGGTCTTTCTCATTTTCCCTTTTGATTCAGCATAGGCTTCTGATCTGTGATATGGTGCTGCTCATATTTTTGGTGGGTCTTCTCTTCTCAGAGACCTCTCTGGAAATGCTAGTACAGACACACCTAAACAGGTATCCTGTTAGTCAGTGTTTCTTTAATCTATGTGAAGTTGACGTTAAAAAATAATCATCACAGTCTGTATCCTATAGGAGTTTGAAACAGATGGTAGATAGAGATAACAACTGATGGTAGAACCTACCATCTGCAGGAGGGGCAATGCAAAAATTCATTTCATGAAAAGTTCAATGCCAGTGCATCAATACTAACAAATGGATGCTGAAACATCGGTAGAGACACTTAGATTGATTTTATTAGTGAGGATCATAGAGGTAGAGAATCAAAGTTGACAAGCCCTTCCAAAGGATACGACGCAAGACCTTTCTGAAGATGCTCAAGGAGGGCAGATGGAAGCAGGGTACTCTAAACAAGGCAAGAGCATGTGCAAAGAAGTAGGTGCAAAGAAGACAGACACCTCAACTGAAGATAGGAAAGGATTTCTCTGTAGGTAAATAAGAAAAGGTTTGGAACCCTAGGGACTTCCCAAGAACAGTGGGAAAGAATATGCAGAGGCAGGGATGCTCAATCTTTTGACACTGCTATATGATGCTGTCATTTACATGTATGGATCAGTCATATCCTTAGTTATTCTGGGATAAATGCAGCCTGAGATTACAGGTTGGACACACCTGGTAGAATGTTGATTATTTGACATAAATATGAAAAAAATCAATCGATTCTCCTTATACATATTAGAAATCAACATTTAAGTGTAATTGAGAAAAAAGATGTCAATAATAATATTAAGGATATGAACAGTCAATGTACATGAACTTGCAGCAAAGCTTTTACTCTGAGCCATCCTATAGAACCTGTCTCTTAGTCCAGGGCTATTTGTACTCTGCAAGACTATTTCTAGAAACTTCACCCACTCTGTAGTTTACAACTAAGTGAAATGTTTTCTCTCCTTCTGGGCTTCTGATTCCATTTGTGCTCCAGTTAAAAGAAGGGGAGGCAGATCCTGTCAGCAGCTGCTAGGTCACATGAAGGGAAGCACAGCCTCCCTTCATGGGTTCCTACAGTCAGATTTTTTTCTACCCCAAGTCCTTAAAAATGGCAGTGCAAGCCTGTGTCTGCTTTAATACTGGCATTCATATCCTCAGTATTGGTAGATCCATTCCAAGCATCCTCCTCTACTTGCACAATTCTTGTTATTTAGAGTCCTTCACACTTGAAGCTCATTTGCTTCCCTACATTTCAGGATCATTTCAATTCTGCACATATTACATTGGGCAACATACTGCCATTTTAAAATGCAATTTTCTGATTCTGAGTACATACATTTGGGTTTAGAAGCATACTGGCTGCAATGAACACATATCTATCAGTAAAGGCAAGGTACGTGTACTTCCCAGATGTTTGCTAGCTTAAGAAGCTCTCTAAACCTTAGTTAAATGACTGAATATGCTACTTTGGCATTACCATAATGTCTTTGGGAAAGACATTTATCTGGCTAAGTTTAATTTTCTAAGGCTGAACCTTCAAGGGAGAAAAAAAAAAAGGAAGGAAGGAGGATTTATTTGCTCAATACTTTCTGTGGTGATATTTTTATTTTGTATTAAACACACATACTACATAAATCCAGGGGCTCTCCATTTTATCTTACTTTGGGAATATTTAAAATATCACATTCTATCAGCATTTATGTGAAAACTTGTTTACAGAGTTTCTTCCCAAGCTGAGTGAATCTGGACACTTTCTAACTTGGAACAAATCACACATACAAAATGAAGATAAAATGCCCATATCCAGGCAAGACAAGTAAATATTGTCATGAGTGCTACTGGAAATGAGGAAACCTCTTGGTTTAGAGGAAGCAGAGCTGCGTTTGCAGAACATCTTTATAATTAGTAGCTGTGGGACCTTAGATAAACCCAAGCCTTGTTTCTGTCAAACGGCTGGGACAATGGGTTCATGCCTTACTTCTTGTTTGCTTTGTCCATTTTTGAATATATTTACTCATTATGCAAACATTACCAAGTACCTATTATAGGGTAGGAATTTTGGTGAGTAAACTCATTGCTCCTGACCTGATAGGTTGTTGTATACATCAAAGAAGACAATCATACTGTTTTAGTCACTGTTCTAATGCTGTGAAAAGACATCTTGACCACAGCAACTCTTACAAAAGAAAGCATTTATTTACCTGAGGTTTCCTTACAGTTCCAGAGGTTTAGTTCATTCTCATTATGGTGGGGAGCAAGTCCTGGTTTGAGCTTTGAAACTCCAAAGTTCACTCCTAGTGACAAACTTCCTCAAACAAGGCTACACCTTCTTCAACACGGCCACACCTCTTAATCCTTTCAAATAGTGCCACTCTCTGGTGATCAAGTATTTGAATCTATGAGCCTATGTGGACCATTCTTATTCAAACCACCACATATACCAAGTGCTATCATATTCTATGTTTGCAAGTTGCAATCTGGTCTTCTTGTTCAGTTCTACTCCACATGCATCATGGATTAGTTTACATGGACAGTCATATCAGTCCTCTCCTGAGGCTGCTTTTGGTATTTACTACTCCTTATAAACATGTGACATAACCAAAGCACATTAAGAAGCTCATCCTCTTGGTAGCACAGACCCATAGTCTCAGATTCTTAGGAGGCTGAGGCAGGAAATAAGTTTAAGACCAACCTGGACATCCTAGGGAGAAACCTGTCTCAAAATAAAAAGTAAAAGAGAGACAAAATGCTAGTGTAAAGCATTTACTTTGACTCACAATTTGAAGGTACAGGCTATCATGTCGGGGAAGGCATGGTAGCTGGAGGGTCAGACAGCAAGTCATGTTGAATCCATAACTATGACATATAGAGAAATGAGGGATGATGTTTAACTGGCTTTTACTCCCTTCCCCCATTTATTCAGTCTAGCACCCAGGCCCATGTCAGTTAAAGCTCCCTGGGAACACTCACAGGTGGGTACAGAGGTGTGCTTCCTAGATGACCCAAGTTCAGTTAACTTGACAGTGAAGATTATCCATCACAGCCAAGGTTCCAGCTCAGTGATAGAACACTTGCCTAGCATTTGAAAGACCCTGAGTTCTGCCCTAGTACCACAAAACAAAAACATAACAAAACACAAAACTCATCCAATGTTAGATAATATATAAGATACCTGAATGGGATTTAAAACAAGGGGGATCCAATTCAAAATTCTGATTTTCGCAGAATTCTGACCATGTGAAGCTCTTTGCAGTTGGAGGGTCCATACATGAGGAAATATTATCTATGGTTACTGACATCATCATCAGTACTCATACGTGATGCTGTAGAAAAGGACCCAAACCCCAACTAGGAAACTAGAAAAGGGTTTCTGCAGGAATCTCACAATAGAGCTCTTGTTTTCTGGATTGTAGCTTGACACTTCTGCCTCTTTTTCCTGTGGGCACATCTCGCTGTGGTTGCAGGTCGTAGCTGGGCTGTTGGTAACCATATTATTTTAAAAGAGAAAAGATATGGTTTCATTGGAGAATCACTATGTCAAGAAGATTGTGTATCTCCTTGATGTTGAAAATGCCAATTTCTCATAAAAAGGCAAAACCCTTCATTTCAAAAGGTTGAATATAATGTTATTTAACTAATTTCAAATGGCTACCTTTAGGTCACTGAAAAAGTTTAACCCTAAGAAGAGTCTCTGGGGCCTGTAACATTTTCATTTGATTCAAAAATGGCTAAATATTAAGTTGTTTTAACCTCTTGCCTTTTGATATTTGGCTCCTCTGACAGAATGTGTCTGTCCACTGCAAGAGATTTGGAATAACAGAATGGCCTCCATAGTCAGGGACCAGTGTCCGTTACATTCCTGGGAGCTAAGCCTCAGGTACATATTCCACTTTGATGGGTATATTGAAAAATTTGTGGAAATTGTAAAGACTCTAAGCGTAGTTTAACAGAACATTTCCAAGCCAATCAAAACCTCATTCAAACCTTCTTTCAAGTTAAACTCCTGATGTCATGCTGTGGGTTTTCTTATAAGAGTCTTCGTGGCTTTGGGACATTTTACAAAGGGCAGTAGAACATGGACCTTTCGCTCACTTGCCATTATGTATGTAAGCATCGCCCACTTTACCCCTGTGTAGCAGAAGTTTGGTTGCCTTTATTGATGTGTACCATTTCATTTCACAAAGCACCACAGGTGATTTCTTACTGTCATTCAATTTTGCATAGTTATTTGGTAATTCCCAATTTGTGGTGGTTAAATAGCTGTTTTTGGGGGGTTGGCAGACAGCTCAGTGGGTCTGAGAAGTTAAAGTTACCTGGCTGCCTTTCCTATTTGTTTTTCCTCCTCCCTCTCTCTCTCTCTCTCTCTCTCTCTCTCTCTCTCTCTCACACACACACACACACACACACACACACACACACACACACACAAAGAAGCCATTCATGCAGCATTTTTATTGAGTTTGATAAAAAATAATTTTCTGTCTAAATTAAGAATCATTTTGGGATGTGATCTCCTCTTTCTCTTCTCTCAAACTAAGTAAAAGATTGTTACTCTTAAGTTGTTGTTCCTTAAGTGTTGATAAAAATGGCCAATAAAACCCTGTGGATTTAGGAATTTTTTTTTAATAGGGTATGTTTAACTAAAGACCCAATTTAGTTCATAGGTGGGATTTGTCAAATTCTCTTTGTCTCTCTCTTTCTCTTGCTTCTTCCCTCACTCTCTCCTTCTTTTGGGTCTTTTTTTTTTTTTTAGTGTAATCCCACTTATTTTTTCTTTATTTATTTTTTATTTCTTCAAGTCGCATCTCAATCACAATCCTCTCCCAACTCCCCCCTCTGCTCCCACCCTCCCACCCTCTCTCCCCTCAACCAAAGCAGGAATTAATCCAGGAAATTCTCTTGCCTCAGCATTCTCAGGACTGTGCACAATAATTTCAAATTAATTTTCATGAAACCATGTGCAGTATTATCTTTTAAACATATAATGCCTGTAGTGATGTCATTTGTACTGCTGAGTTTACCTTCTTTTATGGACTGATGAATCTTGTTAGGAGTTTATGAACTTTAACTTTTTTTTTTCAGAGAATAAACTTTGGCCTTTGCTGATTCCCTCTGTTATGTGTTCATTTTCTTTAAATTAAAATTCCTTCTGCCTTATTTGTACTTAATTAGCCATTCTTCAATGATATAGATGATATTTTTTCACATTTTGAGACTAAATGGATCCTATAAGCAATGCTTTTGTTAGAGTCATACATTTTAATATTTTTATCTTACTAAGACAAGGGAATCTAGCTTCCTTTTTTACTTCTTTCACATATAAAACATGGAAAATACAGCTTAGTTTTCAAATATTTGATGTTACCTAGTTTTAAAAACCAATCTTGTACTAACACTATGGAGAGAATACTCTGTCTTTTGACATGTGTTGAACTGTGCTCTAAATTTATTTTGTGTGTGTGTGTTTGAGTGTTTGTATATATGTATATATGTGTTCTATATGCAAGGCTCATTCCCACAGAGCCCAAAGTACGGTAGAGTGTTGAATCCTCTACAACTGGAGTTAACAATAGCCCTGAGCTGCCATGTGGATGATGGGAACCAAATCGTGGTCCTTTGTTAGAGGTGCAAGTGCTCTTAACTGCTGAACCATCTCCGAAGATCTGGAGATGTGTATTTAGCCAAGCATAATGACAATTTGGAAGTGCTCATTTTGAATTAAAATAATGTATATTTAATAGTTAAAGTGAACAACATTTTACATGTCATATAGATGTAGCTTCTTAAAAATATTATCAAAAGTTTTCTCTATAATATCTCAATGTAATGTCTGCTTGTTGAATTATATATTGAGAAGGATGTGTTAAGATTTCCAACTTATCTAGTTTTTAAAATTCTGTTAGTTTTGTAATTATTTTATTAAGCATTTAGTATAAGTATTCAGTATACAAATTCCTTAATTATTAAATATATGGTTACATAATTGCATATAGAAAGTAAGTTTACTTTCTTTTTCAATTTAACATTACAAAATATTTTTCCTTTATAATGGTCTTTTAAAATATACCTTGTCTAATATCAGAGTGTTTGTTTTGTATGTTTATGTGTGTGCAGGGTGGATGTGTGTCAGTGTGTGGGTGCATCTATGTGTTCAAGTGTGAGTGTGAGAGCCAGAGGTTCATGAATGGTGTTTTCCTCTACCCTATGTACTGAGGCCATGTCTCCAGCTGAACCTAGAGCATTCCAATTCAACCAGTCTAGCTAGACACCTTGCTCTGGGGATCCTCAATCTTAGCCTCCAGAGGGCTGGGATCCTAGGCAGATTTCCATGCCTGCCTGACATTTATGTGGGTGCTGGGAATGATCCAAACTGCCACCTCCTTGCTTGTGTGGCAAGGGTTTTATTAACAAAGCCAACTTTCCAGCCCCAGTTATCAAATTTCTAAAGTTCTCTTTCTTTGGTTCCCATTTATATGGAACACTGGGCATTTTAGCTCATCTTCTTGGCTTTGTAGATGATTTTAAATATTCATGCTTGTTACAGAAATAATCAATCAGAAATAAAATAAAAATATTTTAATCAATCTAAAGATGCAAGCCTGAACATGAATTGATCTTACATTATTGATCTCTCAGATTGCTAGTAATCAATACCAGTGTGTACCCTAGTGAAGTTACTGAGCTTGAAGGCTAAACAGATAAATGGGTACTGAAACAAAACTCAAGTCATATACAATGTAAAAAATGCCAAATTGGCATTAAATTTTCCTCTACAAACTCAACGTTAGAAAAAGTGACAGTTACATCCAAGAAGAACATTTGACCCAATAATTTTCACTGGTACAGGTTGCCCTGGAGGTGTAATAAGACAAGGAACTTAAAAAAAAACAAATAAACTAAATTTAACTAGATGACCTCATCCAGTCAATCAAGAAATAAAATAATAAGAGATTTTGAATTGAGAAGATAATTATAAATACTGGTTAGGGGCATTCCATTCATTTAAGTATGGAACTGAAACTTGAAAGGAGGTTTCAGTGGAATGCAGTTGCTATAAACATTTACAGTGAGAAAATAAGATAGCAAACTGGCCTGAGGCGAAAGGATAGTTTAAGTATACTATTTAATACCTGAGTAGAGCAGACCTGGGTAGATCCCACCTAAAATCAAAAGAATTAGTTTTGACATTTCCCACAATACTCTTTAACTTACTTTAGAGATATTTTCAAAAATAATGTGCTTTTGATAAAGAAATGTCTGATACTGAATGATTTTTCCCTTCTTTTGTTTCTACTTTTTATTCATTTAATTCAAGCAGAATAAAAACCACTACTGCAAATATGAGGACAGAGAAATCCTAAACAGTGACGTTGTTAACAAGTGCTGTTTTGGGGATGTTAGTTTGGGGAGTGATTTTTTTAACTTTTTCATTGTTTGATTTTATTTGAAAAAAATAAGGACATGTTTCTTTCTGGCAACATCTACTTGGTTTTTTTTTTTTTTTTTTTTTTTTTTTGTTAAGTCAGAGACTGCAATACAACCATCCTTATCCAGAAGAATTTTTTCTCACCTTTCTCTAAATTACTTTCACAAAGAAATTTTATATTTTGTCTTAAAAGAAGCCACTGATTGAATTATTCTTTGTTAAGATGTGTCTAATGTGATCAAGTTTTGTCTTGGATTTGCTAATGAAGAGTGAATGCTTTTCTTCAGCCATCCATAGCATTCAGTCTCACTCAGCTTAAGCTTTCAGATCCTAGCCTTCCCCGTTTCAAGTCAGGTCTGTCATCTCTTCTTCTTAGATCTGTGGACAGACAGTGTCACCCAAAAGGACACTCCCTGAGGAGTGGATGGTGGTGGGGTGCTACAGGTTTGAAAGCTTGTCAGATTGACAACAGTCTTGAATTACAATGCAGAGTATCCTGTCTTGTGGCAGAAGATATGGAGGACTGGAAATTGCCTCACAATTTTTGAGCACCTGGTATATGCCAGGCACAGTTGCAGTTGCCCTCTCATTTAGGCAAATATTTTCTCCATTGTGCATATTGGGAAGTGGAAACTCAGAAAGTTTAGAGATGAATGGTCTGTGTGTTTCTCAGGTGTCCCCTCTGCTTTTGTTGCTGCCGTGCCAGTGAGTGTCCCAAAAGCTTTTATATACAGAAGCACATAACATGCAATTTTATTCATAGTGTGTGTGTGTGTGTGTGTGTGTGTGTGTGTGTGTGTATGTTCATGACTTCCTTTTCCTCAATTTGGATATGAATGTATGTATGTATGTATGTACTTGTGCATGTATAGAACAAAGAGGTTAATGTCAAAATTCTTTCTCTACCATTCTCCACCTTATTTTTTTGAGGCAGGGTCTCTCATTGAACTGTTGCTCACTTATTTGGTTAGACAAATTGGCCAGCAAGCTCCGGAGACCCCGCTGGATCTGCCTTTCCAGTGTTGGGATTGCAGATACATTCTACCCACATTTGTTCATTTTTGGAATTAGGGAGATTGAATTTATACCCTCATTCTGGCAAGACAGTGAAACCATCTCCTTGGGTATTGTGTAATTTTTGAAACTAAAGCAAAGTTTTGCCATGGAAATAGCATGTTGTTGCTACAGCCTCTTTTTTTCTGAAAATCACCGCAAAGGTAACAGAAGCAGATATATCTACCTAGAATTGAAATTTACTGGCAAAATGAAATCAAACTCAAGAAGAGTTAATTGCTCTAGCACTAATTAAGTGTAGTGTTGGGGGTGGGGGCAATGCTGTTTTATCCTAGCAAGAAGCCTATAAAAAAGGATGATCTGCCACAGACTCCCAGAACACCATAATCAAGGTCTGAAATGCATCCTAGTCAAAGAGTGAACATTTGAGTGAACAAGAGTGAACTATTTAAACAACACTCCTTGAGAAATGGTATGACCACTTTGTATTGTCAGAATGGTTTCATCTCATCTCTTATTGTCTTCTTCTAAGTAGGAATTAGGACCTCCATTAAGAACTGTTAGCATCTCCATCCAGGACGCTCTTTGCTCTGCACATCGAAAAGGGACGAATTAACACAGTGTGCCTATTGTGTGTTGTATGTTCTCTGCCCAGAGACTGGCTACGGGCCTAAATTTTACAACAGGGCAGGGCTACTGAGCTTGCCTCTTGCTTACATGTCTAATCTTGAAAGCACTCACTGATATGCTCTAAGTAGGAGGCTGCGCTCTCACGGAGGAAAACACAAGTAAATGAAAATATGTTTCATATGAGCAAAACTATGCTGATATTTCTTGTTTCATTTCCCAGCTGAGGCTCAGTCAGTCACTGCACACAGGTAGCGATGTCCGGAATTCACACATGGAGGGTTAGTTTATCAACAGTAGGTTTCCCTTTGTAAATAATGACACCACCTAAATGCTCCTTCATATCTTGGTTTATTATTTTCTTTGCTGTTACCATTAAACAATATTTTAGCTTCAATAGGATATCTACTTCCTAAAAAGCACAGTTAATTAACACAAAGTACAAACTGTCACATTCCTTTTCCCTTTTTAATTTAAAAGTTTTTTGAGATTATAATATAATTATATCATTTTCATTTTCTCTTTCCTCCCTTCAAACCCTCCCACATACCCATCCTTGCTCTCCTTCAAATTCATGGCCTCTTTTTATCATTAATTGTTATTGCATGAATATGTGTCTATGCAAATACATACATATTTCTAACCATAACCTTCTTTATAACAGTCTGTATACTGTTACTTGTATGTATGTTTTCAGGGCTGATCATTTGGTATTGAATAACCAGTTGGTGTTCTCTTTCCTAGGGAAGATTATTTCTCTCACTTTCAGCACTCCTTAGTTGCCTCTAGATTTTTGTCTAGGGATGAGACATTATGATCTTTCCCCCTTCTGTATTAGTGTCTATTGATATTGTCCATGTTCAGTTTATGTTTAAGCAATCATATTGGTAACACTTCCTGGGTGAGGCTGCTTCTTTCTTTCTTTCTCTTACAACAGTTTGACAGCTACAGTTTTACTCAACTCATCATGTTTCTTTGTTTTATTGTTATTATACAATGATTTATTGCTTGTATCAGGAGTCAACCTTGGGAATCCATGTTTAGACCCAAAGAGTCCTATGAACAGGAATTTTCAAATTTTATTTTTAAAAAGAGTTTCGAGATTAAAAAAATAGTGTCTAATATTTTAAAAACTTTATTGTTTTCTGTAAGGAATTATAGTATTTATGAGGGCTATTTGTTTTATGTTTCAACAATGCTGTGAAGAATATTTTGTAACCATCTGATTTTGTATGTGAAAGATCTGAGATAATTTATAGTAAATAATGTATAATGACTTGCCCAAGGTCATAAAGAAGAGGGTTTTATACCCAGGTATCATAACCACAAATACAAATACTTTCTGTTGTGGTGTACCTTATGTCCTCTAGAAAGACAAGAATGGTACCCTCAAGTGCATGCCCCAGAAGACTTCCTAATGACTAAAAAGAAGTAGTTTTGATCCTGTCATTGTCTTGGCAGGAGCAGAAAAAAAGTAGTTTTGACACTAATAGTGTCTTGGCAGTAGCAGATTAGCAGAGCACATCTTTTTTCTATATGAGAGTAATTCTAAATGGCGTAAGTCAACAAATAGCAGACATGCCTTGGGTTTGCACTCCTCACTGACTCCTCTAGATTCTGATGAGTAGCATCTTAGGTGGAAATGGAGCTAATGGAAAATGATTCACTTGTGAAGTGGAAGGGATGTCATCCTCCTCATCTCATTCCCTCCTGGTTCTACTGCTCTTTAAAAATTCACTTTAAATCTCACCACTCAACCATATCTACCAAAACACTTGCCCATGTAGTCCATTTTACACTCTAAAAGGCTGCACACACTGTGGGCATGTGATGCTAAATGGGCCAAGATCATGAACTGTTTCATACTTTCTTAGGTCATCCAGAACTCTTGGGAGAAACTCTGGCCTCTGGTGCAATATTTTCATCCAAAAGAGTTTAGTTTCCTATGATCTCATTTAGCAATAAATCCTGAACTACATGTTTAGCAAAAGCAGGGGGAAAATGGATGTGAAGTCCATTAATCACAGATGAAAAAAAAAAATCCTCTAGGTTTGAATGTCAACCAGGCCTTAGCCTTGTCTTGCATCATAAAATCTATACAAATGACCTCCTGATTAGGGTCAGCTCCGTTTTTCTGCCCTGAGCTGTTTTAAAGCAGAAACTGGCCATTCATGTGTCATAATATTTATGCTACTTTAGGCTCTGGGTAGTTAGTATTTTGACCCAATGAGATCCACATGTTATATCATACTCACAGCTGTCGGCTAGACAAAATCACATACACAATCCTCTATATAAATCCACATATTTTGTACAGTATTTGCATCCCCTGGATGAGAAATATTGAGGATAATTTCAAACAGTCTACAAATATCCACGCATGTCTGAAGTACTTATTTAAGGTTGCTTTGGGCAGGGGTGGTGATGGTGGTATGATGGGCAAGATGGTGGTCTCCTCTCATATTCCATATAAAAGGAAGTGTTGGTAAAGAAACTGAAACCATAGCTATCGAAAGGGATGTGGGTAAGATGTTAGCATTTGTGACATTAGGAATGGAGTACTATATTTGAAAGTTGAAAATGGCTAGCCTTTTCAGAACTGGTATAAACACACAATGACACCATCAAGTACATTTACAACCTGCAAATTGCTAAAGACTTGTGAGGCAGCATCTTGTCCCTGGCAGATGCTGCCTGGATTCCCATGCTCTCCCAGTGGCTTTCAGAAACACAGTCTGCTTCTTGAGAGAAAAAGAATAAAGACTCCAAAAGGCTGAAATTAGAGTGGCTTTGATCTGAAATTCATCTTAAAAATGTACTTTAGTGCTGCTGTAAAATGAGGCTATTGTGCTGTTTGTCATAATTCTGTTAAAAAATGAAGCTATTTCTACAATGATAGAGGCACCGCCTGGGGAAGGAGAATGGGGAGCTATTGGGATGTTTGATGATATCCTCTGCCTTCCTGGGCACTGGGAAATTCCACAGTTGTCACTCACATTAGCAGAATGTAGAACATTAGCGGAGCAATGCAAGATGCTCTCCTGGGAGGAGTCAAGGCTACTCTGCCCATCTCATTAACCACCAGAGTGCCACATTGCTAGAGGAACTAGCGTGCAGGGAGAAGGGTGATGGCACACTGTGATTCTCTATGGGGTTAGACAAGCAAATCCAAATGATAGGGACACCATAAGGCCCTACAGGCAGCCTCTCTGGCTTCCTAATTCTGGTACCTATAGGGAAGGATACATTTTTCAAAACTTGTATTACTTGAGAATTTCATACATGTATAATACAAAAGGTGTTCATAACTACTCCCCATCCTCAGCTTTCAATTCCACCCTGGGTAAACCCTACCCATGACTTTTGTTCCTTAGCACTTCTCTTCTATTTTACAAGTTGCACATTATGTTCAATCAGTGCTTCCCATACGTGCATGGGTGTGGGCCATCCACTGGAGCTTGGGTAACTTGCCAGTGGCCACACTATTAAATAAGAATAATTCTCCCTCTCCTAGCAGCTATCAACAGCCAATAGCTCTCTAGGAATGGGTGTGGCCCCGAGAGCTTCTTACTCTATGCTGGAATTCTATGGCTTCATGTTGTACAGGTCTTGGGCAAGAAACCATAGCTGTATGATTTCATGAGTGCAAGAGTCATATTGTGTCTAGAAGACAGCATTTAGCAGCATCCTCTCTAGTTTCCAGCTCATCCATCTTCATCCTTTCTCACCGTCTTACTTGATGTTCCCTGAGTCTTGGTGATGTAGGAGGGGGTGGTAAATAATAAAGATGCCCTGTCCTGTTCATTTATTTATTTATTCTTTTTGATATGGTTGTCTCCCTATGCCATGGCTCTTCCACTGACCTAAATTCCTAACTCCAAGATGCCTCCCATTTATGGCTGAGCACTTACAGTCACTTCACTTAGGCTCAACATTTTAGCTTCCACTTGTGTTTTCTTGTTTTGTATATGCCAGTGCAAATATGGCTACTTTAAACACAGCCTGACCTCACAACCACTCTCACCATTCCCATCCTCCTCCATGTTCATCCTTGGAAGAAACTTTCTGAGGGAGAGTGTTTGAAAACATCTGTGTGCTCACAGCCTGGTCTGATCAGTGCTTCCAATAAACACATTCTTCCTCTCTTCAATCTTAACCTCTATTTCTTTCAGAAGCCTATTATAAAAATCTAAGGTTTTATCTTACATACACCTGAAGTCTCCAAGCTTTTAAGACTAGTGTCATGAATATATTCTATAGGGCATCTGATTTTCTTACATTTACTTAAAAAAGTCATTGGTCATGTCAAATAACCTCAAAATTGCTTTGCACATTGAATCATAGAGAACACTGACATTTTAATTACATGTATTACTACTTTTTTTCCTGTCAAAGTGACTTGGGGACATTTCCTTATCCAAGAGGAACAATAGGTAGAACAGTCTTCCAGGGGCAAGAGAAGACTTTGTGCCTCAAAAGAAATTTGTTGAGAATGGATGACAAAACAAACTGACATCCTCCTAACTACCATTCCTGAGGGAGGAGGCTTCTCAAAGAGAAAAGGGCTCAGCCTGAAGCTGGGGTCACACCATTATCTAAAGAGCATAATTGTAGGAGAAATGGCTGTGGAAAATGCCTTCTGCTTTGTCTCAGATTTGAACCTTGTATTTAGGTTTTTACTACTAAAAATAGATTTTTATTTTCCTTCTATTCAAATAAGTAAACAGAAGCTTAGAATGGCAATTATATTAGTAAGTGTTTGGCAGAACTCTGCTGCCAGTGATGTTGAAGCCACTGTGCTAACTTTCCCTTAGATCACACGTGTGTTCATATGTGTGCTTATGTGTGCATGTGCATATAGAGGCCAGATTTAACTTCAGCTTCAGTTACTCAGGTTCTATTCACATTGTTGAGACAGTGTCTCTCACTAGCCTGGAGTTCCCTAAATAGGCTTGTCTGGTTGGCCAGAGGGTACAGGGGATATCACCATCACCACCCACCCAGTGTGAACATTGCAAGCTTCTCATCACCACATTTGGCTTTATGTATGTGGGTTCTGGGACTTGAACCCAGGTCCTCATGTTTTCAAGGCAAAAACTTTACTCACCATTCACCAGCCCATCCCTAAATCTTCAACAACAACAGCATCATCATCAACAACAACAACAGCAGCACCAGCCTCTACAAAAATCATTAACTTCAAATTTCAAAAACAATACGAATACAGAGGCAAGAAGAATATCAGAACTGTTGAGGTGGTGTTGTGTGAGGCATTTCAAAGACAGGCTTGCTGAGAATCTGCTGCTGACTCAATATTCCACAAATAACAGTTACCCTATGAGTCACAATGCTAAAAGCCTTCTGGCACGATGCCTGAGGGCCAAAATTGTGCCATGTTGGAAAATGTTTGCCCCAGTGTGAGCTGAGTGCAGCAAGATTCCTGGAAGGACCTGAGAGTCTGCTGGGTGCCGTGATGACCACACGTTTTGGGGAGGCCCAAGGACACCCGTCACCGACTCTCCCTTCACCTACACCTCTTTTCAGCCTGTTTTCTTAGTTGTGGCTCATAGTGATGAAAAACTCTCATAAGAATAATTTTCCATTTGGGTTCCAATTATGTACTGACATGAGGATCATTAAACAATGCATTCATTAGAGAAAGCCAAACTCTGATCGTCATGGGTTACTGCACCCGTTTCACATGCTGCCAAGGGAAGCCCCAAGCTGATTCAAAGGGCGCAGAATTTTCTTGTCATTTTAGTTGTCATCACTAATGACACATAATAAGAATCTGGACATCCGCTGAGCAGAAAACAAATGTCAGGAGGTTGCTATGATCTGAGAAAAGATGGACCAGATCTGCTATTCTACAGAAGGGCTATCACACCCCAGCAGTGGTGTCCGTCACTCTGGATCTAGTCTCCAGTGGGATTATCATTGTTGGACTTTTGTTTTTTCCTGATAGAACCATTTTGTGGAGCTATGACAATAAAGTCTTTTGTTTTGATGTAACTCTAGTGACTGAGGTGAGGGAGCTTAGCCACCACCCTTGCCAGCTTGATATTTATACTGATGAACTGGCACTGAAAGTCAATAGCAGCCTGTTTTTGCCATCCTACTATACTGAATGACAATCCTTTTTACTCTTTCCAACTTGTGAATGCTGTCTTATTTTATAGAGGTCATTGTGTATACTACTTCAGGTAAATTGAAATCTCTTTTCTATTTCAGCCTCATACATGTGTACATGTGTCTGCAAGTGCACACACACACACACATATGAGGGAGAGAGAGAGAAAGAGAGAGACCAGAATTAATATTAGAAGGACTTATTTGCTCATTTGTCCTACATAGAGACCTGAACACTAAAGCAAGATGCAGACTCTCCTGACCCCAGTGCTTCATGTTATTTGATTTCTTAAATTATTTTTTTATTTGTAATCTCAGGTTTTGTAGACCTTGGAGAACTCTTTGAAAGAGCAGTCAGAGAGCCAACTCTACTGTGTAGATGGGTATGTGGAGAATAAGAAATAATAACTTAGTCTGATAAGCCAAATTTTAAATTCACACTTTAAAGGTCAGAAGTGCAAATTCCATTAAATTTGGACTTATGGTTAAATTTATTTTAAGCCTTCTCCCATCTTTAGTTCACAAATTTTTAAGATTATTTATGATTCATAAAATTTTGCACACGAGAAGAAAAAAAATTCCAAGCTGTAAAATCAAATATATTTGATTTGACTTGCTTAAAAACAAGAGTTTATTCACAAAGCCTCCATCTGCTCACTGCAAAACCAGTTAAGTCTAGAGGTGATCATTTTCCATTTCCAAATGAGTCCTTAAGTGATTTAGAAGTACTCATTTGGAAAACAACAACCACCTAATATGGGAAGAGTATTTCTGTGAACCTCTCAATGTCACAAAGTGGTTGGGTTTTGCATAAACTCTAGGATGTAGGGGTGGATTGGCTTGGAGAATGGGGCAGGGAGGATAGGCAACATTGAGTGCTGCATGTGGTTCTTGGATGGGCTGTGACTTCCATGTGGTAACTTTCCTGAATCCCCTCATATGCAGGCTAGGGGGAATTTGAGTGAGTTCTGTTTTCCCCCACCTATATATCTATTCCCCCAAGTACATGGATTTGGACTCTGTCCCTGTTTGGTCCTGGATGAATTGTTGAATAGGCATTGATCTTAGCTTCTTGGGTTTCTCAGAAGCCTAGTAATTCATTCTAGGCCAGCCAGAAAATGAATGAAGGGATGAGGTAGGTGAGGCTGGTCTTTGAAGTTCTATGACAATTGGATAGAGTATGTCCTAGGTTAAGACTATATACCAGGTAAGGCTATTAAAAAGACTTCATTGCCCTGCATACACACATGACTACCATGATTCTGTCTTGACCTCACTGGCGCCTGATGCCCTCTAAGTGACCTTGAGGTCATTTTGAGCTCCGCATATAGTGTCATGGCTATGCTCCTATCTCCCTGCTTCCTGAGGACACACTCAGAACGAGGACACATGTCCCATTCTGCCTAACTTAAAATAGTTTTCACATACTCGGTAGTCAATGAGCTGAATCTTTTTCTCCTACAGCAATACCTTGAACTAGTAAGATGTATACTTGAATGCATTATTTGGTTTGAAGTAGATTGGGAGGATGATAAGAGAAATCCAACTGCCCTCGGAGACTGTCAACTCCAATGAAGTCTCAGCACTTAAGGTACATATTGTCATAGCCATGCTGGCCCCATTTCCCCCAGAGCTCTCTCTCTAGCTTCCTTTAATAAAGGAGTGGTGACCTCCTTCTATTGTTGCCATCCTTCGGTCAATGGAGGAGTCTTTAACTAGAACAGAAAGGTCACTTGGGTCATTATTGTACACTATCAAATGACATTGGAAACCAAAGACCAGATCATTGTTTTTTTTGGTCATCGTAGTCTCTAGATTATTAAATGCAACATTTCACGACTCTGTCTGAGACATGTGTATGGATTTAGATGATTACATGAAGCATGGGCTCTTTGTCTCTCAATCATGAAAATTATTTCACAAGATTTCAGTTGGAATTTTTTAATGCAAGTAGGCCTTTCTTGTTTATGTTTTTTTAAATTAAAAATAATTTTTTATATATAGATATTTTATCTGTATGTATTTTTATACACCATGTGCATGGCTGGCACCCAGAGAGGCCAAAAGAAGGCATTAGATCCCCTGGAACTAAGGTTAAAGACAGTTACAAGCCATTATATGGGTGCTGGGAATCAACCCAGGTCCCCTGGAAGAGTGTCCAGAGCTGAGTCTGGCTTACTGAGCCATCTCTTCAGACCTTTTTTAATATTCTTTTAAATACACATATAAACTTAAAATATGGAACAATTAAGTCTCAAATGAATGATGTGTAGGGGTTGGCTAAACCAGAAAAAAACTTCACCTAATGTCCTGTGTTGACATAAGAAACACAAGTTTCTCTTCAAACAGGATGAGATATTTTATTCTGTGGCCAGATATGAGTGACCATTCCCAAGAGGTAACAGTTTGATGAAGTTCTTTTTTAAATACAAAGAGAACAAAGTAAGTCATAGATTAAGATACTTTTTGAATACATTGATGGAAACACCAAACACCAGGTAGACAGAGCGACCAGGTAGACAGAGTGGCTGTAGGGAAGAGTGCAGACCTCTGCTGTAGACCTCAGATGTTACCTGGCAACATTCTCAGTATTTTGGATGATGGAAGTGAGTGGATCTGTTACTCTATTCCAAAAGGTTTCATAAGGGTATTAGGTGTGATACTGAGGTGGACAAAGAATGGCTATTAAAGGGGCTAAAAATAGCCCCAAATAAAATGTATTTAGGTTCTGAAACTTTAATGTTCTAGCTTCTCCACAACCTCTGAAGTTCTAAGCAGTTAACACTCAGCCTTCTAGAAGATTCTCCATAAGGTTCAGATTTCTTTACCAGACTTTTAATTCACAACTGTTTCCTCCTGGTGGTGGGGTTGTGTTCCTGAGTCTTTTGTTTGGTATATAACATTGGTAACTTAATGACAAGCCTATATATGTGTATAAGTGTTTTTCTTTCTGTGTGTGTGTGTGTGTGTGTGTGTGTGTGTGTGTGTGTGTGTGTGTGTGTGT
>CAJQZJ010031998.1:10957611-11003027 GCA_907164525.1 Lophiomys imhausi | reverse complement strand
TGTGTGTGTGTGTGTGTGTGTGTGTGTGTGTGTGTGTGTGTGTGTGTTGGTGTGTCTTAAGGCAAGGTCTCTTTGTATAAGTGTATCTGGCTTGAAACACATAATGTAGATTGATTGTCTTTGTCCTTGCAGTGATTCTCCACCTCTGTCTCCTAAGTGCTAAGATTACTGATACTGTCATACTTGGGTCCTTTCTTCATTTCTCCCCACTCCCCCACCCCTACCTTTTCTTTGTTTCCCTGGTCCTTCCCTCCCTCCTTCATGCTAGTATTTTTAAACATTTATTTATTAATTCAAGTTACATCTAGATCACAGCCCCCTCCTTCACCATCCCACTTTCCCACCCTCTACCCTGTCTTCCTCCTATCCTTGTCTTCAGGTGAGGGGGGTGCCACATATCAGCCCCCCTCAGCTCCTCAGTCATATGAGGGCTAAGATCTTCCTCTTGCTCTGGGGTCCTATATGACATCTCAGCTAGGATAAAGTGTCCCACTAACAGGCAACAGAATCCATGACTGAAACTGTCCTCCCACAACTTGCTAAGGGATCTGTATGATGACAAAGTTCCCTATCATCTATATTTGTATAGGGGGATCTAGATCCAATCTAAGCTTGTTTTCTTTTTCCTTTTTTTGGTTAATGTTTCAGTCTCTGTAAGCCTCTAGGGGCCTAGATTGGTTGGTTCTGTTGATCTTCACATGTTGATCTTGACCCCCTCAGGGTTGCTCTATTCCTCCTCCCTTTCTTATATAGGGTTCCCAGAGCCCCACATAATGTTTGAGTGTGTGACTCAGCATCTGTATTGACCTGAAGCTGGGTAGAATTTCTCACAGGATAGTTATGCTAGGGATGTATAGAAAGAGGGTAAGAAGAGAACAGAAGAGAACCATTGGTTGAGGGGAAGTGCCACGAGCAAAGACAAGGAAGGTTTTGGCATTGACAGGCATTTGCTTCAGTGCATTGCCCCTGAGTTCTTCTTGCTGATTTCTGTAAGATGGAGTTGTCAAACATTTGAGTGCATCTGCTAATGCCCAGGAGACCAAGAATACATGGGGCATTCACTCTTCTTCCTACCACAGATATACTTCTGATGGAACATTTACTTAAGGTACTAGTAGCTAGGGGTTGGTGTAAAACAATTCATTTTATTCCATTTGTTACCCTACCTCCCACACACAAACCACAGGGAGCTTGTAATATAAGATAAAGAATTATGAGCAAAATGCAAGACCTGATTCTTAATTGATCTGCTGGTCTCTGTGGGTTTATGTTAACCATTATGAGTGAGTCCCTACTGTATTGTTTTCTAATTAAGGCATATATATGTCTAATGAGATTTCAGAATAATAAGGCATTTATAATACTTTAATGAAGGGCATTCTTTTCATCTTTATTTACTTAGCAGCATAATCAAGACCAACTGAGAAAGGTTAGCCACGGTCAAAGGAAATTGATGAAGAGTGGCTATTAAGGGATGGAGCATATGTACGCAGACTATGGTTAAATAACGGTAAGTAGAATGTGTTTATTAAAATGATGCAGGGATTTTATACCTTCATTCTTGATGTCTCTTAGTACCTGACATTATACTGCTATGGTTTCCATGGAGACGGCACACACTCTTCCTTTCAGCTGACCTGAAGTTCAAGCCCTGCTGTTGCAATAGAAATTCTAAAAAAAAAAAAAAAAAAAAAAAAACCACTTTTACCTTTATTAAAAACAAAAATACAAAATCTATGCAAAAAGTAAAAGAAAAAAAAGGTGAGAAAATCCATTGACTATATTGCAGAAGAGAAAAGAGAACGCATGCTATTTTCATTAAGAGGGAATCAAGAAATAACTTACTATGCTGGAGGAAGAGAGTACCTGTCATTTCCTTCCCCTAAATTACCTAAGAATTGATGCCCTGGAGCCTGCCTTAACATCTGCACCTTTCATTTCTAATTCAATATGCTCTACTATTTTTAGTTTTCTGGAAATTTCTCTCTCTCTCTTGAAATTTAAGAACTTGCTTCTGTGTGGCTCACACACATAAATGTTGACTTGGTGTACAAGTTGACTTTAATAAAGGCAGGTGTACTTTGGGGAAAGATTCATGAGATAAGTTACTTCACAAGAATAAGGGACCAGGAGCTGGAGCTCCCATTCAGTCCTCTCCTTTGTTTGGCTTATTTGTTAATATGATTAAGAAATAGAATATGTGACTTCCAAAGGTCTACTCATTGGCTTGTATAGCCAAATAGTACACGTATGGCTTGCTCTATCTGTGGGTTTGTTCCTCTGGGGTTTGCTGCACCCTGACACCTGTGTTTATACAATCCCCAGGCCATCTTCAGTGAAATGTCTGACTCAATCCACATTAGCCAGATATACAAAAGCAAGGAAGTGAGGATGGTCTTCTCTAGAAGTCTCTACTGAATGGTGTTCTGAGCTCCATTGTTCTGGTTCGGTCAAGATTATATACTGGTAAGACATAGGTTTATGGGGCTGGGAAGAAGGTCTGAGGATAAACTGCTTGCTATGAATACCAGAGCTTATATTTTCAGAACCCATGTAGCTGTCAGGCTTGTGTGGAGGTCTGCCCATAATTCCACTGTGCACATAACAGGCAGAGACAAGAGGTTCCTGGAGCTAGCCAAATTGATGAACTGTAGATTCAAGTAGATATTCTGCAAAAATATGTAATGTGTTTATATATGTGATTAAGGGAGACAAGCCCATGTTAACACCTTATCCCTCCATGCTTACATACAGACAGATACACAGACACACAGACGCACAGACACACACACCCACACCCCCCCCACACACACACACCACAAGACAAGCATATGAACAAAACCTTCAAATAGGATTATGTCAATTGCCATTATGCTTAGGATATTGTCTTACTCAGTGTTCTATTGCTGTAAAGAGACATCATGATGATGGTCTGTCTCTCTTAAAAAGGAAAGAATTTAATTAGGTTTGGCTTAAAGATTCAGATGCTTAGTCTATTCTCATCATGGTGGGAAGAATAGCAACAGGCAGGCAGACATGGTGCTGGAAAAGTAGCTGAGGGTACTACATCGGGATCCACGGGCAATGGGAAGAGAGAGACATTGGGCTTGGTGTAGGCTTTTGCAAACCTCAAAGCCCACCCCCAGCGACATACTTCCTCCAACAAGGCCACACTTCCTAATCCTTTTAATAGTGCCATTCCCTAAACATTTAAATATATGAAACCATGGGAGCCATTCTTTTTCAAACCACCATAGAAATATATTCAACTTCTAGGCCAGATTAATTCAATTCCTTCCAAAGGATGCAGGCTGTATGGCAGAGGTGTCTATGGGTATAAAATTCTGAGGAATCACAAGATAATAGTGACTAGATACTTAGGAAACAGCCACCTAAAATATCAGCTTGTGTTAACTATGAGTCTCAGGCCAAATTTTCCATGGAGCCCAGCATCAATATTCTCCATTATGTAAATAAGTGAACTTTGTGTTTTGAAATTTAATGTCAGGTTTGATAAAGAGGCTGACTAGAGTGCAGTTCATTTTCTGTCTTACACAATTCAAACTCGATAGTTTAACCCTTTTAAAATTGCAGTCTGCTCTTTAAATCACTTTGTCTCTTCCACAGCACTTAATATTTTTAAACCATAAAATAAAATTTGATCTGCATTGTGCTGACTGCTAAATTTGTTGTTGGATTGCGACCCTAAGCCAAAATAAACAATTTTTCTTTGCCTAATTTGCCCACTCTGTGTATTGTGTTTTTATCAATATAATCTACTCTGAGTTACTGATCTGTCAAATTTATGCTGGGTCCCTAAGGGATTCTATACTCTGATTCTGTTCTCCACCAGGGGGCTCAAGAGCAAAGGACTCAAGACTCCTCCCACTGAAGGACTCCTGTCTCGCTCTAGGCAGAACTGCAGCTGCTTATTCCAAATAAGCCCCTGTTGCCTTGAACCTGGCTTCCAGAAATAACACAGGAATAACATTTTCTATTGTGCTGCCTGTAGTTCCCAGCCAGAAATCTATAATAACTGTGTAAAGGATTCTCTTTATGAGATTTTTCAACCATCACAATCTTTGACTTTAATTTTAGATATAGTTCCCTAAGTCATCCAAAAAGTTTGGTCTGCTTATGTGGCTACATAAAGGATGATCAGCAGCAGGGATGATATTAAAAACACTGACAACCCATGCAGCCCAGACAACAGGCAAACCAAATAAAGGCTGACTGGTAACTGGACAAGTAACCTAAACCTGTAGCGTGTGAGTGAGCTGGGCCATTACCTCCTGTTTTCCTTCTCCATCTATAGATGAAGTGATACCTGTTCAGAGTGTCCTGGTGTCATCTCAATTCCTCTTCCTCCAGCTGGGTAAAGTGTCCCTCAGGGAAGCAAGTGACTCCCTTAAAGTCATAAACAATTAAAAGGTAAGTTAAATCAATTCTGGAAACTCATGGAAACAAATCCCTTTGTGTTTTTGTTTCTATTCCATGCAAAGAAATACAACTGAGGAGCAAAACTAATCAGTACATATCCTGAAATATTTTTAAGTCTTTCTGAGACATAACAGATAGGAAATAAAATC
The DNA here is from genome assembly GCA_907164525.1 of Lophiomys imhausi. Lineage (NCBI taxonomy): Eukaryota > Metazoa > Chordata > Mammalia > Rodentia > Muridae > Lophiomys > Lophiomys imhausi. Next base: position 10,998,438 of record CAJQZJ010031998.1, on the reverse strand, counting down.
TTAAATAAGAGGTAAGGTCACCTTTAATTACCTCTACTTCTGCTCTTGCTATTCCACAAGTATCTATATCTTTCTAAAATCCACCTAGAAGCCCCAGTGGTTGGTTAGGTTGAACAGTCACTTTCTTACCAGGGGAAGTACTGTGAGACCTGTAAAGGTGCATGTGGTTCATCTGAGATAGCTATCCAGCAGAACAGGAAGCTCCATCCTCTTGCTCCACCAAAACAGACTCCTCATGCCCTATGCAACAAAGCCTCTGAGCTGTCAAGGATGTATAGCTTGTTTCCTTGTCTGACCATTTTCTAGTGAGGAATAATTCTGGGATATTGGCCCACAGTTCAGAGGACCTCTAGGTATTAGAGTGGACACCAGACCGCTGTGATTCCCAGCTCCGGGCAAATGAGGAGTGTGTCTGCTTTCTGCCCACACAGTAAGCACACTATCAATATTTACTGAAGGGATGACTAAACCTGAGAATAAATTAAGAACCAATTTAGGAAGACAATGATGTCAAGAGGAAAAGGAAATGGATAGTTTTCTATCCTTCCTCCACTCCTTTCTCCTCTTCTTTCTCTTCTTTTCATTTCATCAGAATGATTTCAGTTGGCCATTGACATCAGAGCGAGTGGTTGATTGACTGACACTTTTGCAGAGCCCAGTGATTTACTTCTGCACTCCATCTGTTTTCTCTTCCCATCACTTTTCTCTCCTCTCTTTTTCACTGTATGCACGAAAGAGTAATTTTCCATGACAGTGTTATAGCAAAGGTCGCTGACAGGGTGACAGTAAAATGACGCGGCTAAGTGATACAGATTTTAATGACTTAATGCTCTAGTAATTTCTAATAAAAACAGCAGTAGAGACAGGATGATGTTTCAAAAGACATAAAAATGGAACATGTATCATAGTAAAAGATGTTTGCACCAAATTTCTGTGCCAGAGAATGGAGCCAGGTAGGACAAAGTTTGTGCAGGCAGGCCCATAAACTAGATGCTATTAGTAAAAAGGGGATAGTCACATCAGGAAAAAAAATTCAAAGTATGTCAGGAGGAAAAGAAAAAAAAGATGACAAAAGGAGACTAGCCTCTTTACAGAGATAAAGTGCAAATAGGAAATTACAAAAAAGGAAGGGAGGCTTGGCCCATCTTATGAGCCAGGCTTGGTGACAAAGGGTAATAGCAGAACAAATACTTAAAGTAATAATAGTCAATGAGGAGAGACACCGCAGGAAAGCAATGTGTCTCAGAACATCCAGAGTAGCAAAATCGCTGCAGAACACAAAGGGAGAGGATGGAGGTACTGCAGGCTGGCTCGCAATTATATTTGAAACCTCATGGAAGACTATTAGGTTCCTAGGAATTTGAAAAGGGGAAAGGCAGCATGAAATTTTTATTTTTAAACCATGATGAAAATATGCTAAAGTAGGTCACAGAGAAGAATGCATGAATTTGGTGGGCTTCCTTGGCACCTGGGAAAATCCCAGTGAAATGAACAAGATGAGTGAGTGAGCCTGGCTAGCCTGCATCCATCACTCACATGTGGGCCTCTAAAATCCCTGGGTCAGGTGAACAGCCACTGTCACCCCTCTGCACACACATACCACCCACTGGCACCAGCTAATGCTTTACTACTGTCAAGATGGCTAATGTGCACCATAGCCTCACCTGTAGCATGTGGGAGCAGGGATATTTCCCTTTCCCCTTTCTTCTGCATAAATATGGGGAGGGCTCTGCTTCCCATCCTAGTGCAGATGTGGGAGTTTGTTTAAGTAGAAGCAGCCGCTGGCTGAATTAACTCCACATGTATCTTCATATGCATAAAAAATAATGTATTCATTCAAAATGTGAGCTGTGTACCTAGGCTTGCAGGTCAGGAAGTAAACCTGCTTATTACTGTCCCATTGTCAGGATGAAGAGGAACCTATACTCTGAAGGGGCCACATGGGAACCACAAGTGTGGGTCACGAGGTACATAAAGAGGAAGGAATTCTGACCAAGGAAAGGAATAGGCAAAGCCAGCCAGGCAAGCTTACTTGGTTACTCTGAATGGGTTTGGGTTTGCCCTTGGAAACTAGGCTATGTGTACCTGTGCCTGCCCCTGAGGCTATTAGGGAGAGGGTGGACTGTGGGCTCAGGATTGTTTTGTGTTTGAAACTGTCTCTTGGGAGGAGCACTCCTCCTAGGAAGAGTAGAGTGTGTATTCGAGTGTTTACTGCCCCAGATTCCTTTGTGGATGTTCTACTCTCTAGGATAATGGTATCGGGAGTCCAGGCTTTTGAGAGGTGACAGAGTTATTTGGATAAAGTCCTTACGAGTGAGATGTATGAGTCAAAGCAACCAGAGAGATCTCTGGTAGAGCACGAAGATCCATAGATCCACCATCCATAGAGCAGGAGATCAGTCCTCACTGAGCTCTAACATGTAGCTACCCTGATCTTGAACTTCCAGGTGGGGAAAGAAACACATCCTCAGGGTTATACCCAGCTACCCTGCTTACACTGTCATTACTGCAGTGCTCATAGGCTGATTAGACTGAGGGTAGAATGATAAAGGAAGCAGGAAGCAGAGAAAAGAGGACACAGCTGAGTTGTCTACAACAAAGTGGGGCTGGCCACAAGATGAAGGTGGGACATAGGTTCCAGCACCAGATTTTTCTAAAAGTTTTAAATGAGGTAAGTATAGTGGGCATCTAACTCGCCAGTTTGTTAGAAGCAGGATAAACATGCCCAGCCTCAATGGTCACAGATAATAAGGGAGAGTTGCTGTTTCAGTAGAGCATCCTGTTGGGTCCCTGAAAAAGGCCCACATCTACTTGGAGAATTTGCATGACTGAGAAAAAAAAAGCTGTGATTTCCAGAAGCTACTGAGAAGCTTTTAGAGGCTATGGTGGCATACCCTAAGCAATCCTTATTAACAGCTCACTGTACCAACTGGGAGATTTCACTGCCCTGCCTGCTATAGTCTCAGAAGTGTTTCTCATTCATTATTACCATTTTTCTGCCCACTGATGTGTTCTAACATTGGTTCAACTCATGTACATATAAGACCAACTGATTAGTAATATATGGTTATAGTCTTTATATTCCTGATCACATTTATCTTTTTTTTTTTTTTTTTTTTTTTTTGGTTTTTTGTGACAGGGTTTCTCTGTGTATCCTTGGCTGTCCTGGACTCACTTTTGTAGACCAGGCTGGCCTCGAACTCACAAAGATCCGCCTGCCTCTGCCTCCCAAGTGCTGGGATTAAAGGCGTGCGCCACCACCGCCCGGCTCACATTTATCTTTAAAACAAGAGTAAAGGAGTTATTAATAGGTAGCCAATACTAATACTACTAATAAAATACTAGAAATGAATTGTTGCTTATTGTTATTTCTGTTTTAAAGAAGAAAATAAATACTAGAGAAATTACATTATGAACCTAAGGTTGTACAGTAGGCAGGGGATTAACCCAGCACTGGCCTCTAGATTCCTCAGACCCGAATCCCAGTCCTAACTGTGTTCTACCATAAACCCACTGCCAACACCTCACAGACTTCAGATGCTCAACTCAGTGAAATACTTTCCCAAAAATATATAAATAACACAGCCTTCTGGGTCCTACAAATAGTTTCTACCAGTTCCAAAGCCCTGCCTACATTTAAGGATTTTCTCACAGACTGCCCTCCAGCCCTGGGAGAGAGGTGTCATTGTTGGTGTGGAAAGGATTGCCTCATCATCCTCCTCAGCCATAGTTCAAGATAGCTGCTTCAAGATATCTTACCTCCCACTTTTTCTCTCCCAACAGCTTATAGTCTCTCTCTATCCTGTTGAATGATTGGCTGAAACCAATCAGCCATTACTATCTTTAGAAGTAGGAAGCCACTTGCTCAACCTCCCTGAGAGCAACTCTGGATCTTAGACCTTAGATAAAAAAAAAAAAAAAGCCTCATGCTGCTTCTGGGAAATGTTTCACTTTTTTTCTGAAAGAGCAGGTGCAGGAGGAGACATCTGATAAGATTATGTGCTCTCTTGTACTTGCTTTGAAGACAGACTTAATACCTGAAACCCCAACAGGCACTTTGCTGAGAGGTAATGACTCTAGCAATAAAAAGATAAACCCAGGCAGTGGTTGTGTGCTCCTTTAATCTCAACACTCAGGAGGCAGAGGAAGGTGGATCTCTGTGAGCTTAAGGCCAACCTGGTCTACACAGTGAGTTCCAGGACAGCCAGGGCTACACAGAGAAATTGTGTCTTGGAAACAAACAAACAAAAAAAAAAAAAAAAAGAGAAATAAAAGACAAGAGCTGTTAGTAGCACAAAGACAAGAGAAAGTCAGAGAGGTCTGATGTCACTGAGCAGGTGTAGGAAAATATTCACTCATTGCCATGGACTTTCTGTTAGGCATGAGGGACAGCCTTATGTTGGTTAAAACCACTATTGGTTCATATTTTCTCTCATTTAAGCTAAATGAGTTCCTAAGTGATGCCATATGATTATATAAACCTCATTTATTGTAAAATTTCATAATTAGGTCCTGTTTTAGTTTACTTATCTAGGTCTCCATTCTCACTAACTTAGATTACAGTAATGCTTTAATTCATTTAAATAACCAATGGGAACCTCAGCTCTAAAGGTTCTCCATATTTGCGGTGATTGTATTTACTCTGGATGAGTTTTCTTTAATCAGATAAGGTTATTACCATGCCTTGCAGGAAGCTCTATGGATAGTTTTCTCTGGTTGTTGGTGTTCTGGCTTTTCTGAAGCACTGTGGTGTTCAGATCCCATTCTTATTTCATAAATGGAGGAAGCAGGCAGCGTAATCCAATCAATCCAAAACTTCATCATTCTAAATGTTATGCATTGCTGTCTTGGATGAAAAATTGCCTTGTTGTGTGTTTCAATTTGTTTGAAGAGTATGAAAGAATTAAACCTTATATAAAATATCATTAGTATTAGATGATAACTGAGAATGTTTTTTTTCTTTTGTCTATGAAGGTGTGTGCTCTGATAAGAGGTTGCATTTTTCCATGCATCATATCGAGGCAGGTATAATGGCTGTCTTTGGAACACAGTGGTACAATATAAGAAGGTTGAGGGGTAGACTTGGGTCAGGTACGTGTTCATGGGCTGTTAAAGACTTCTTGTTCCACCCTGCTCTGGTATTTGAAAAATTTTGCTCTTGTCTCTGTTTTACCTGTGAAGAAGTCATAGTTTGCTTAAGGAAGATGCCATGATTGGGCCTTAGCCATAGTCCGTGGCATCTAAGAGTTCCTGGCACTGGACTGTCTCATAGTTGTCCTTCTGTACCTCTGATGCCTTCTCACTTCAGAAATTGGCAGAAACAGCAGTGCACAGAGGGGTGCGGGTTTGGCCATCCAGAGACTGAGAATCCAGTCTTTGCTTTTTTTCCCCCTGATCTCTCAAGAAGAGCAGTGAAGACGCACTGAGTCCTTATTCACAGTCCATTCACTAAGTAATATTAAGACCGGTAGGTGTGAAAATTAGGTCACATGCTCCTTACTGATCTGAGAGTAGTCGACTTGACAACGCTTCTGAAAGACTTTTGTGCTGGGGAAGACTCTCCCAAGGAAAAAAATACCTTAAGATCTCAGGGAAGCATTACCCTAAGGCTGAGCTATTTACTGATGGTGCAGTTCTGAGATGACCATGGCTGTGCACATCTATAATCCCAGAGCGCAAGAGACTGAGGCAGGATGACCATGAGTTGGAAGCCTGAACTACTTGGCAAAAGTTTGTCTCAAACAAAAACAACAAAAAAAAAATAACTACACACACACACACACACACACACACACACACACTGAACAACAACAACAACAAAACCCCCCAAACTAAGGCGCAATCCTGATTTCAGTAGATCTGAACTCAAATCTGAGACTACCCATGCTGAACCTCAAGACCCTTGTTCTACTTTTATTTCTGTTGCTGTGAGGAAGAATACTGACTTCAATAGACTTGTGGGAGAAAGGGTTTGTTTTAGTACACAATCCCAGGTTATAGACCTTTATTACAGGGAAGTCAAAGCAGCAGGAACTTGAAGCTGCAAGTCACATCAAACCCACTGAACACTAGAGAGAAAGGAAGTGCAGCCATGCTCACTGGCTTCTGCTCAGCCTGATTTCGCTACTTTCACACAGTTCAGGACCCCTGCATAGGGAATGGTGCTTCCTACACTGAACTGGGTTTTTTTGTTTTTTCATTATCATTTAACTTAAAAAAATTCCTCACAGACATGCCTATAGGACAAACCAATATAGATAATCTCTCATGGAGGCTATCTTTTTAGGTGACTCCAGGTTGTGCCAAGTTGACAAATCCTGCCATGTCTCATTTTTCTCTGCCTAAACATTGATATAATAATGGTGTGTAATATGTAAGGCCTTTAGGAAAATTTAGACCATAAATGAATTTCTGGCTCATTAGGTCAGAAAAGCTCTATGTGGCAAAGATCTTGTTAAGAGGTAACCTCTTTTTCTTCCGAATGGACTTTCTGGGTCTTGACTCGTCTGCCATTTCTATTCTACCCACTGCCTGACAGAGCACCACCATTCTGGGTTCTGCTCCACAGACTAAGTGGACCTTAAATGTCTTAATTCCAAATACTGCATTTAGAAGTTTTCTTAGAACTTTTAACGCGGGTAAATGTGATGGGTAACATGGTTACCAGTTTCTTTTAGGGTGAATTAGCACCATGTGTCCCTTTCTAGGAAGTGAAGTGTGAGTGGGTATGACATGTATGCTTCTGGGTCTGAGAAGCTAAGAATTACCTAGGGACATTTCCCATTTTCTCTCTCTCTCTCTCTCTCTCTCTCTCTCTCTCTCTGTCTCTCTCTCTCTCTCCCTCCCTCCCCTTTCTCTCTCAGACAAAACCACTCCTTTCAGATGGTGTAAGTACAAGATAAAAGACAAAGAAGACTTAGCCATGCTACAGAGGACTTTGTGTGTGAGAGAAAAAAAAAGAAGTACTCTCAAAAGGTAAGAATTTGAGTAATTGTTTTTTAATCAAATAAAGATTAGGCAAGTGTTTCTCAAAGTGTGGCCCAGGAACCCTAGTGTTCCTCAGGCCCTTGGAAGGCATTTGTTATATGAAAATCATCTCCACAGCAACACTATTCATTTATTCAGAACAATGTAACTCCTATTTTCGAAACAATGTTGCTTCTTCTCTAAACTCTGCTCTCTCATAGTGAAGAAGTTTCCAGACAGTATACAAAATATGATGACTTTATTGCTCCCACAGCTAGTGGAATGTGTCCTTGAGTATGTTTGCATTTTAACGAGTTCTGTTTGATTTATATGTGTTCAATACTTATAGAAACAGCCCATATCAACAAAATCATTTAGAGACTTTTAAATGAATTTGAAGCATAGAATGGGGCCTTGAGATCAACATATTTGAGAGTCATTGAAGTGGTCTATCTTGCCCATTGTGGAAATATTACAGATAAGTGGAAATGGCATGTGGGATCACTCAGTATCTTTGGTTTCAAAATTAATTTCAAGGTATTTTTTTAAATGAAGCAGTACAGAAGAATGGGAAATAAATGCATTTTTAATTCAGTCAATTTTTTTTTTCAGTGGTGGGATAACTGAAGGAAATTGAAGACTGATGGAATAATAATAAAAAAAAAACATAAGGGCAGAATTTGAAAGCCTGAATCATAGGAAAATGAATGAAACATAACAAATAAATTATGTGGGTGGCACATTTTACTCCTGAGTATGCTAGTTCACTAGTTGTTAGAACAGCATTAGAAAGAGTTTTGGTGGGTAAGTTATATAAGTGTAAGCAGGTCCACTTAGGAAACTGGCTGTGTTTTTCTTTTCTAATTAATTATTAAAACAAAAGAGTTAAGTTTCTATAAGTGCCTGTTTTCTTCTGTATCCTTTATATATAATTAATAATTATTGCTAATCCATATACATTTCAAGTATAACCTCCATTTTAAACCCCAGACTCACATTAACTATCGGAACTACACTTTGGGCTGAGGGATGTTTTGCATCCAACATCTTTACTTTTCCATGCTGCCAAATAGTCCTGATGAGATCATGTCAGGCTAGACAGAGATCTAGTGCTCTTGGTTTTGAGTGTGGTTGTGGGAATGTCCTTGACATTTTGGTTCTCAGAGATTGTCGCTATAAGATAGAGTAATCTCTGCACCCCAAAGATCTAGTGTGTGCACACTGAATGAAGTTTTGCTGTTCTGTACACTTTAGATTCTACTCACCTATCTTTAGTATCTTCTGTAATGTCTCAGTGTTTACAGCTACTTGAGGTTCTTCTTTATATATTCAGTCATCCAGAATTTATTAACTACCTGCTGTCTGGGAGACACTGGCCTAGACATGGCAGTGGACAGAATCCACAGACATCTCTATCTCCTGGAACTTATGCAGCAGAAGGAACTGCGATTAAACACAGTTATGTAATATGTGTATGATAGGGATAAAGTGTAAGAAGAAAAGGAGAGGGGTTAGTGAGATGGATGGTATAGTATACATATATACAAACGTATATACATATATACATTATACATGTACATGCATATGTTATATATTTATAAATGTAAATATATAATGTATAAATATATATATATATAATATATATACACATATAATACTAGGCAGATGGGCTAGTACAACCTCACTGGGAAGACATGTAAGAAAAGGCATGGGGAATGGGAAGGAGTCCCTTAGGTCTCCATGGAGAGAGAGTCTCCGAGAAACACCGGATAATAAGCACAGAGCCTGGAGACAGGAACTGCACAGAACAAGAAGGCTACCCTTTGTGTAAGCTGAAGGAATGGAAGCTTAGACAGCAGTTGTGAGGATCTGCAGCTCTCCTATGAGAGAGTGGAGCTCTTTTAGGATTTAGGGTGGAGGAAAGACATGATCTGTGGTGGTCATCTAGAGAAGCTCAAACAGGCTAAGATGATCAGTTTTGGTATTATTATTAGCTTTTCTTACCTTTGTATCTTCACTAATTTGATGCATTATAATTTCCATTTCTCACGTTGTTTTGTCCAGGTCCATCTTTAAGAGCTTGTGTGTATGGACCAGAGGAGGCAGTAAGGTGTTTCCTGTCACTCTCCATCAGACAGCCTTCTTCCTGGAACTAGAAGCTCGCCATTGTAGCTGCGCTGGCTTCCCAAAGAGCTCTCTCGGGCTAGAGAGATCTGCCTACCCCTGCCTCGCACTGCTGGTGCTATAGGCACGTGTAACTATGGCTGGCTTTAAGGAGCGTTTTTAATGCTTTTCTTTATTCTGAAATCTCTTCTGTTTCTTTGTGCCATCACCACATATTTAACCAACTGTGTGTAGCAGTTCCTCACACCTTTTGCTGTTACCCTCTGCTGTATATACCTGTTACTTCTCTAAACCCTAAGCTTCTTCTGCATAAGGGCCATGCCATCTTGCAGCATGCCTGTTGGTGTGCGGAGCTTGATTGCATTTCAAAGAACAGTCTCATGGCAGGAATGGACAGGAGGAGATACAAAGACGCAGTGGATGTCTTTTGCTAAATAGTGTATTTGGGTCTAAAAATTATATGTTACTGTGGCAACAGAGATTTGTTATACATCCCTAACATAACAGCAGGCAAAATAACGATTCAACTGCCTTGGGCATAAAATGAGTTTCACTGGTTTACCATCTCTTCATATAAAAGTTCTTCTTAAAATTGGGTATTTGAGAAATAAGAAAAACATCCTATAAACAAATGATCGTGGGATATAATAATTTTAATAATACAAGAGACAGTTTTTAGTTTGTATTTCTGAAGCACACTCTCGTACAGCCCAGGCTAGCCTTAACTCACTGAGTAGTCAAGGATGACCTAGAACTTCTGATTCTCCTGCCTCCATCTCCAATCCTTGGCCATAGGCATTGGCCACTATGGCCAGGTTATACTGTACTGGAGGATTGCGCTCTTGAGTCTCCTGTACATTAGGCAAGCACTACCAACTGAACTGTAAGCCCAGCCTAGGAGACACAATTTAGCTACCCATATACAAATATAGCCTCATCTCCTCTGAGAGTGAAGTCAAAAGCAGTATGAGCTGCTGTGTGAAATGTTTATGCAGACATAAATGTGCTCTGTGGGCAGAGTCTTGTGCCCTCCAGTTTGATGAGAGGCCCACTTATTATTTTGTCCAGGGCCACTTTACACACTGATTTTGCTTGCCTGCTGCCACTGGCATTCTGGCATCATTTATTTTTTATTCCCCATCTCCCGTGGTGGGGAATGGAACAGGAATGAATGATGCCATGGAGTCACACAAGGTAACGGGCTATTCATTTGGTTCTGGAAGGCGTATGAGTTTGTGACTTTTGTTCTAGTGAACAACATAATTGTTTTAATTTTTTTTTTAAAATCACGTTCTACTGTTGCTTGGTAAATAATGTGTCTTAACTGTAGTTGGGTTAAGAAAGCCACAAGATAGATTCTGACCACATAGGCACACAACAAAATCAAATAAATAAGAAGTGCAAATATTGTAAAAGCAAAAAAGAAAAGCCTTTTCAGGAATGAAAGTTCTTATTTTCGGTCTTCGTTATCTATCAGTTTGATTTCTTGTTTCCACGTTAAGTTCTTTCTTGACCCCAGAGACTCAATGATTTTATGTCTAGTGGTTCATAAGTTACAAGATATCTGGACTTAGGTGGTAAGTATTTTTCTTTCTTTAGTACAGGCCTATAAAACCTTAGCAATTTGTATTTTAAGGCAATCAAAACTAAATGGAGTCTGGCATAATTGGCTGCTCACTCTAATGTTTCCATAAAAACAAAACACTATAGACAACCCCTGAAAATATGGAGACCTTTCTCTTTCTGAATGTAAATGGAATGAAAATTAGGTTGAGACCAATCTGCCTATGTGGACATATGTTAAATCAGATGAAAATCCACATTCAGCTTTGTACACAGTGCACAGAGTGACTGGGGTATTTATTCCAAGTCTTGACTCCTCTTAATGAAGAAATGTGACCAAAAAACTTCGGGATAACTTGAGTTTTCAGAGGACCAAGCTGATGACAGATTGTTACTGTTGTGTGAATTCCCTTCAAAAATATCTCTAAAAATGAAAGCGATAGGAGATAAGACCAGCGAAGCCTCAGAACTTTTTATTAAATCACCCATCTTTTCATTTCTCTATCTTAAGAATAGTCAGCCCTTTTGCTGCTATCACAAGATGACCCACAGGACAAATGTGCATTGGCTTTTCTCATTCTTTTATTAGAAGAATATCTCTCTTTCCTTTTCACCTTCTGGGGACTTTTAGCCCTAGAACTTCTAGAAAACGTGGAAAGAAATTTACCAGAAGGAACAATTGAAGCTGACTTGGCCGATCAGGCCCTGGCTTGGGCCATAGGCTCTGACATCCAGTTAAGGAATATTATTTTGATGGAAGACATTATTTTGAGAGTCAGACATGGTGTTTTGGAAGAAATGGAAATGGCATCTCTCTCTTAAAGTGCTGGCACTCTAATTTGGCCAGGATAGCATTCCTGGGAATGAGGCCTGGAGAATGTGCCTAGCCAGGAAATTAACATAATTAGGCTTCCCAAGGAAATGGGCTTTCTGAAGGTTCACAGTGAAGACAGTGCATACTCAGGGTGGGAGATTATCCTAAACACAGGCAGGTATTCCAAATACATCATAGAGAGCTGAGAACCTAACAGAAGTTGCTTGGGTTGGGGGATAGACTAAGTGGAAGGTTGGCTATGACCATGTATGAAAGAAAATATGGACAAAGAGGAAAGGGAGGATTTACAGAGACTGACAGCTGGAAGAGAAGGTCAGATGGAATTAAGTGACTAGGGAAATTAAATGGAATATTCTGACATAACCACTACTGTTTGAGATATCTACATATTGACCTATATCTAAACCAGTATCTATTTTCTCCATATGAGTCTTTGAAGGGATAATATCACTCAGGGTAACTTGGTAATATTAGCAAAGAAGAATTGGAATTCCTTATCTGAAAATAAAGTGACAGACAAGGGAAGATTATATTTTTAAGATATGCAGACTTAAGAAATAAATTTAGAACAATTATGAAATTTAATTCACATACTTTATTTTTGAAAAAAATAAGTGTATGGATGTGTTTCTTGCATATATATCTGTGTACCACATGCATGCCTAATGCTCTCAGAGGCCAGAAGAGGGCATCAGATCCCCTGGGCTAGGAGTGACAGACAGTTATGGGCTGCCATGTGGGTGCTGGGAACTGAATTAGGTCCTCTGAAAGAGGAGCTAGTGCTCTTAACTGCTGAACCACATCTTCAGCCTGAAGGTTTAAAGTATTTACTGTGAAGACTGAGAGGAAAATTCTCAAGGAAATGACTAGATTAAGCTCAATTTATTTATGGGTTATGTGCTGGAATGAGTAGAAAAAAAATGTGTGTGAATTTTCCAAAGTATTGAAATATTGCTGGGTTGATTACAACAATTTTCCCCTTTGTGCTTTAGAGAGAGATTGCTACTATTAGAATCCAAGAAGACCACAGACTGTGCAAAAAAGGAAAAAAGGATGTTGTGCAGTGAGTAGGTATATGTACGATTTGACCGTTAGGGAAGAAATTGATACAATCCAATCATCCATCCATCACAGGAGTAATAATGCAGAGAGTTACACTTAATTGGTTTAATTTAAAGGGTCAAATGAGCACATAGTAAGTATAGCACCATTTCCAAAATGAATAAATTTGCTTTAATTTCATACATTAACCAGAAAATTTAAAATTCAGCAAGGCATGACTTATCACATTATTCCATTTGCTTATTATAATGAGTATAAATAGCACCTGTTTAAATAGAGGATGGCACAAAAACTTGTGCGGCAGAGAACGGATAGACACTGCTTGTATGGCATTATGTTTATTTAAATATATCAGGACGTTTATACAGCAGTGTTTTTAAACAACTGCATGGAATGTACTTGCAGATCCTTTAGTGTTGGGGAGCACTCCCCACCCAACAACAGTTTAGAAAAACTTCCAGCAAAATTTCAGACTAAAAAAGAAATAGAACTTAACACACATTTTTAATGAACTTTTAGGGGCTAGAGAGATGGCTTAGCAGCAAAATCCTTGTTGCCAAGCCTCAAGATTTATATCTCATCCTTGTGATCCACTTGGTAGAAGGATGGACATGGCTCCCACCAGTTATCCTCCTAATAAATATGACAAAAAAAGAACTTAAACTGATGAATATTTCAAATTTGGATGCTATGCACCCTGAGGTATTGGGAGATAGGAGACAAATGCTTGACCATTCATAACTCAATGGAAGAGTTTAGTGGCCTTCTTGGTAGAAAATATTGGAACTTTTCATCTTTATTGACTGTTAGGCAAATACAACTTTATAAAATGTAAATAATTATTGATTTCTCTATAGGCGTTCTCTAAGTAGGTGTTCCTCTTTAATTGTTGTTGTTCTGTGTCAGCTAACATGGTGTTTGATGTGCATCCTATTAAAGAGTCAAACATTAAAGTTCTCCCAGGGTGGCCATGTTCTGAGCTCCCTGGTACCATTTTTCTTAGTCAAAGACCACATGTGACCAACCAAAAACTGGGGTCTAATCTATCCCATCATGCTTTCTACAGCTAGTGACGAGACTACTTCTTATACTGTAAAGGGTTATGTAAACATTAATCATTGAAGAATATCACCTAACTAAGACCCTGGGGAGGAAGAAGATTAGCAGATAATCCCCCGCTCTGCTAATTCCAGTTTTCCTGAGCCTTCAAAGCATCCACATGGTTTTGAACTTTTGCTCAACTTTCCTTTATCCATTATACTTACCTTCATTTGGTAGCATTCACTAATGTGTCTGTTTACTCCTTGTTTGCTGTCTCTGGCTTTACTAGAAAGTATAATAATTTCTTGCTTTTTGTTGCTATGTGTGGTGTATATGCGCACACACACACACACACACACACACACACACACACACACACACACACACACACACACAAATACATATACCCTCGGGAGCCAGAGGTAGCTTCGGGTACCATTTTTGAGAATACAGTCCATCTCCTTTGAGACAGAGTGGAGGAGCACATCTTTAATCCCTTCAGATGGGAACCACAGGTCTTTGATCCCAATACTTAGAATGCAGAGACAGACACATAGGATTTGGAAGGACTTAAGTTTAAAAGCTACTTACAAAAGGCCTACTCAATACAAACAAATTGTCCTTTGAGATATCAAAATATATACACTAAAGGCTTGTTTAGTTCCAAAATAACAAAATAATTTCTTCTTTAATCCAGATTGAAAGATAATACTTTATATATTGTCAAAAAACCAAATTTGCTTCAGGAGAAATATTACCTGACCCCCCGCCCCCCCAAAAAAGTAATTGTCCCAGAGTTAGGATTAGGGCAGGGCTCTGTTCTTATCTTTCCAGGAGATTTAAAGCATCCACTCAAGGAATCCAGGGACAACTGGACAATGGAAACCTCAGCAGAAAACAGATCAGACACCAAAGAAGAGGAGTGGCCCAGATGATCCAGCGTTGCAGACTTCCTCAATAGCTGTTTCCATCAAAAGTCTACAACCACAACAACTCAATGACAGACCAAAATAAAAACCATGCATCCAAAGTCCAGATCAGTGAACCAATGAGTTTATTGGAATTCCTTATAGGAGTACGGGTGAAAGGTTACTTACAGGAGCAGGGGCCATCACCACAAATCTCACCCCAATCCAGGTGGCAACTAGTAAAGCTGGACCTCTGGAGCTCTCTTTACAACTTGCAAGTAGCTATACAGGTCAATTAGTCTACTCCAGGTAACTGGGCTGTTCAGAGAGTCTCTTCCAGATAGCTGGATGGGTCAAGCCCCCTCCCCCAGCAGTGGTTTAGAGATCTATAAGGCAAGGACTTTATGAATCTTCTAAGTTTCAGCTTTTCCAAACATTTGAAGTGTTTTTGTTTTTGTTTTTCATTTCCTAAGTCTCATGAGTCCCCATGCAGGATGGAATGCTTCAACTCAGAAGTTGCTATCCAACACTCAGATGGAGTCAATCTCCCCATATGCACTGATCGAATCCTATCCAGTGTCAACGGAGTTCATCAAGTTTTTTGGTGAGAATTGAGATTTCAGAAGTCGGAGAGTGTAGGATGAGTGCAACCCTGACCTACACAGAGTATGGGTGCTTCAGTGGGACAGTTCCCATGGCAACATGGAGAGGCTTTGGCTAACAGTGAGGGAGATTCAGAGAGCTACAACCTAAATTGGAAGGGAAAGATGCCTGCCTCGCTCGCGAGTAGTAGAACAAAATACATAGTAGGAAGAAAGTCCTTTTTGACTACACAGAACCCATAAAATAATCACTCAGCTAAAACAGAGCAGAAGATTGCCTCAGGATAAAATTCCTTTCTTTTCAGTTCTTTTGTGAATGGGCCAGTAGTATTTTCATTGGATCTTGCACAAATAAGAACATATTCGTAATTCTGCATTATGTATTTGGTACCTGACTTTAACATTCTACTATCTAAACATCTCCATGAGTTTAAAGGTGTATATCTGACTCAACTGTTGATATTTATGCATTTTTGAATCCCACTGACACCCTATTAGTAAAATACTTCTTTTGTTTTTTGTATTTGGCTGATTATTGTCATTTACCTAAGGAGTTTATGCACATTAATTCCTATGGAATGGATCTAAATAGAACCATTAAAAGCTAAAGTAACCATCATAGTTTACAAGTACCTTGGTATTAAAGTGAATATACTAATAGCATATAATGCAGTGTTTTCTTTCATATAAGAACAAATAAATATATCAGACCATTTTCGTGGACTTGATGCTCTGATTCCTGATGCTGTAGCAGTGGGGCCTAATGGGTACATTGATTATGGGTCTAGGTACCAGATGGCTAAAAGCTGTTACTGACCAGAATGAGAGAAAAAGAAAACCTGGACCCATACTCTCCTTGGTTTGTCTGTCAGTGACTTTTCTCAGAGTTGAAGAGTTTTTGCTTTTGACTGCTGTAATCATCACTCAGCTGTCATTTGGTAATTGCTTAATTATATTATGTGGTGATAAGTGAAGTTTTAAGCAACAAACTCTCCCAAACAGCTGTGAATGGATTTGGTTTTGATACTTTATTTAATTTACAATTACATTTGTAAAATCATAATTAGTCTAATTTATCTAATGACCCCATCTCAGACTGTAGAATATTTTCCAAGGGTGTTTTTAATTACACATGAATAAATACCATAATTTTAGAAAGGTTCAAGTGAATGACCATTCACATAATTCCCACCATGCAATCCCAACTAAGTATTTAGAAATCTGCCCCCAGCCCCTGGGAAAAGGTTCTTAATGAATGCAGAATGTTTCTTCCAAAAGGTTGAATTCATGTAGTAATTTAGAAACGTATCTTTCTCTTCAAAAGCCTTTGAACCTAGCTCCTGACCTTTTCTTCTGTGCCCAGGATAAATAGAATTCTTTGGATAAACTGAATGACGTTAGAACTGATCCAGAACAAAAGGTTAAGTTCTTGTAAAGACCACAATTGGATTTTTGCTTAATCTGTAAAAAGTCCCTTTATCTGTTTCTCCCCCCCCCCCCCCCCCTCTAAATTTTGCTCTCTCCTAATTAGCTCTACCTTGCAGGGAATTTGTGTTCTTTCTCAGTCTTTTAAGGAGACTAGGTTGGTGACATTTAAAATAATTTGAGTGGGCAAGAGTGAAGTTTTGCTGTCGTTTCTACTTGCAAACAATTCAGAATTCTAAAAGTCTAGCCCATGCAAAGAAAAGTTTGTGTGCTTAGTGAGATGGTGTCCAATTGGGCAATCTTCTAGGTCTTGGGAAATGTGTTAGGAGCTTGGCAAGAAGAAGTTCTCATGAGAACATGAATGCTGCCAATTTCCAATTGGCCAAGACACATTACATGGACAGCCTTCCCTTCTGAGCAAGCAGGCAGTTCCACTCCAACTGAAATCTGCAATGCAAAGAGATGCCCAGGGGAAGAAGATTAAACAAACCTTTTCAGATTTCCAGGCCAGGTGAATCTTTCATCCTATCTAGTCTGCTCCAATTTTCTTTTGACCATCAACCATTTAAAATATTAGGGGACAGTGGGCATCTTGTGGGTTAGCTTTTAGGATTGATCAAAAGCCAAGGCACATGCCAGATGAGTGAACTCGGATCTCTTTTTATACATATGCAAAGGACTGAACCTGCTGGAACAGTTCAAAATTTAAATCTGCTCTGTGAGGCAACCTGCCTGTCAGGTTGGCCCGGGCTCAAGTGGTGGCCACCGTTCATGCACTTTTGGGGAAGTGGTGACAGCTGTGTTCTTTGCCTGACTGCTTCAATTTATAAAAACATGAGGGTAAATGGTAGACATTCCCACAGGCCCCTTTACTGTGAATTCTTTTCTAGCCACAGCCAAGAGTAAAAGGTCCCAATAGACCCGAGCAACAGTCATCTGCAACCTTCCTCAAATAGGGTGAATACAGTTTTTATTTTTTAAAAAAAGAGTCCAGTAAATTTAAAAAATATATTTGCCTAATTGCAATTTGTAAACAAAATTTTTGTTATTTTATTTATTAATTGTGTGTGTGCATTCACACATACCCCCATTTATTTGTGTGAAACTATGTGTGCATACATGTATGTGTGCATGTATAGAGGTCATCAGTCAGTCTTAGGTGAGATTCCTTATTTTTTTGAGACTCGATCTCTCATTGGTCTCTCATAATGCCTCATGCTTGTATAACAAATACTTGTGTCACTTATGACCTCCACACATGCATACATGCAAGTATGTACACATAGCTGCACAGAGATGGAAAAGTGCACATTTAATAAGTAAAGGAACAAAATTGCCATTTACAAATTGCAGTGAGGTATACATATTTCATAAATGATAGAAATCATGTAGTATTCATCTTTAGGATTGGCTTAATTCACTTATGATCATCTCCAGTTCCCCTGTAAACCATATGACTCTGTTTTTTATGGCTGTTTTGCTGTAGGTTAATTGCATTGGTTGGATGATCTTTGGATATCACCACTTCCCTCATAGACATGTCCATATTTGGGGCTTCAGTTCTGCATTCTTTATAATCAGATTTTGAAAGTGGTATATATATATATATATATATATATATATATATATATATATATATATTTACTCACAAGAAAGACAATCCATTTGTGAGAGAACTTAGAGCTGAGTCACAAGATTGATGGCTGAAGGAACTTGTGTCTGGAGAAGAGACAAGCCAAAGGACTTTAAGTCTTTGAAGGATTATGATTTGCAAGATAGGTTGGTCCAGCATTTGTGACAATTCTCATGGGACCATATCTCCTACTAGACAGCCATCAGCAGCTAACCAAAGCTCTTGCTCCCCCAGCAAGGCAGCCTCACCACTCACTTTAGTATAGTGCTCTCAGCATTTACTTATTATGTAGTGTATACTTAAAGTTCCCTTTGAGTGATCAACTGAGATGACTGAGTAAAAGATACAAGAGTTTGGCTTTCAAAACTCTAAGAGTCGATCCATAAAGGAATGGCTCCCTTTTAAGTTTAGAGGATTTTTTTCAACAAGACAGATTTACAGGGATATACACTATTTAACACATTAAATTTTCATATACCGGTTTCTTTTGATGGTCTCATTTTCCACCCCTAGCTTTTGTTACTATAAGAAGGGGAAAAGGTTGAGAAACAGGAAGTTCTGTGTTATCTCAGGAGTAGAGATTTCACAGGTCTCCTGTGAGCCACAATGGCAGCACCCTGACTGAGCTCCAAGACAGAAGCTACATTAAAAAAAAAAAAAAAAAAAAAAAAGCTTGACTCCACAAACTTGTTTCTAGTCTTGTCACTGTGTTCTATGAAAGGCAAAGAAGGAATGATCATCACTGTTGTGGGCACAGCTGGTGGCTTGAGAAACTGGGATGCTAGAGGTATCTGGGAAAGAGTGGATTATACCAGATGTCATCTCTTAAGACTTTTCAACTCCAAAGTGACCTTGGAAGAGGAAAGGGCCATCAGTAATGATGATGAAAATCTCCTGGGATGCCAACAGGCAGGTGCCCCAAAGTCAGATTTCATTAAAAAAAAAAACCATTTATTTATTAATTCAAGTTATATCTCTATCACAGTACCCTCCTTCCCCCCCTCCTGGTCCCACTCTCCCACCCTCTTCCCCCTCTCCCTTCTCTCCTTCTCTCCTCCAGTGAGGGGGGCCCACATGTACTAAGCCCCCTCAGTTTCTTGGTCACATGAGGTCTAAGAGCTTCCTCTCGCACTGGGGCCCAACATGGCAGCCCGGCTAGGATAAGATGTTCCACTAAAAGGTAACAGAATCTGCTCTGCCCCCACCACCACTTGCTAAGGGATCTGTGTGAAGACAAAGTTGCCTATATTCTATATGTGTATAGGAGAGCCTAGGTCTGGTCTATATATGCTTTTTTTTTCTTTTTTGGGGTTAGTGTTTCAGTCTTTATAAGCCTCTATGGGTCTAGATTGGTTGGTTCTGTTGATTTTCATATGATGTTCTTGTCCCAGCTGGGTGGGTGTATAAGAGAGGGAGGAGGAATAGAGAGATTTCATTTAACTTAGGTTAAAAAATAACATGACAACAGATATTTTCTGTACACACTTATGTTTAGGGCTAAGGTTTCTACACCATAGATAATACTCATAGCCAATGGCTAAGAAGCCATTGAGGGAATTCAAGTGCTGGATCCAGACAGTGAAATTATGAAGATTCTCTCAATTCCCTTGTATGAAATCAGGCACTAACAGCTTCTGTTGTTATTATTTAGGCAGGGCAATTCTATTTTCTTCTATCCTATCATATATCTCTTTTATTTCCCCCTTAGCAAATGTCCCTAAATTTTATAATAATTTAAATTTATTGCAAATGTATGATTTCCTGCTTTTAACTCTGTGAGATAAGTGTGGCCTCGATGTCTGCAGCTGTGAAATGTGGCAAATCACAGCATTTGTTGTTCAGGGACAGATTTGAAGTTTATGAAGCCTCACCTTTTGGATTCTTCCACATTCTTTGAACCTTTTCTTAAACACTTAGAGCAAAGTTTTCCAGGTTTAGAATAAAAGATAAGTAGTTAAATTTGCATATCAAATTTTTAAAAAGAATACATGTTTAGTATGGGCCAAATTTCGCATGAGCAAGGAACTAAAATTATTCACTGTTTATCTGAAATTTCACTGTTACTGAGATCTCTCTATATGTTAACTTCAGAGTTGCCACAGCTGTGAGTGACTTTGCTTCCTTTTCAGGAAGATAGCCTATGTGGGATAATCTCTATACCCCCTCAAACACTGGATTCTTTTCAGTGTGGGTCACAGTTTGCTATCTTGATTAACTTACCCATTTACATTACAATTCTTTAAGCTATCTTGTGGGCTGGAGAGATGGCTCCAGAGCCTAAGAGTATTTCCTGATCTTCCTGAGGAAGTGGGTTTGGTTACAAACAACTTTGCTCCTGTTCTGGGGGATCTGGGGTTCCCTTTTGACCTCCACAGACATTGTAGTCACATGCACATATCCACCCATATAATTAATGATAAAAATATCTGAAATTATCATTGTTGTCATTGCTATAGAGAAACATTGCATGGGACAAGGAGTACTGCATTTCATAGCCTCCACTGATCCATTTATTTTGTGATGAGCTAAGTGTTGAATTGCTTTTTTTCTGGGTTAAAATTTTCATTTACTTACCTTAGGATCTCTTTACTCATAGCATCTTTGTTAGCCTTTGTAATGTTCTGAGGCAGGTTCCATGGCCACTGCTTCTCTGGTTAAGAGAAAAAGAAAATATACATAATGCAGAATCACAAATATGTTCTTATTTGTGCAAGATCCAATGAAAATACTACTGGCCCATTCACAAAAGAACTGAAAAGAAAGGAATTTTATCCTGAGGCAATCTTCTGCTCTGTTTTAGCTGAGTGATTATTTTATGGGTTCTGTGTAGTCAAAAAGGACTTTCTTCCTACTATGTATTTTGTTCTACTACTCGCAAGTGAGGCAGGCATCTTTCCCTTCCAATTTAGGTTGCAGCTCTCTGAATCTCCCTCACTGTTAGCCAAAGCCTCTCCATGTTGCCATGGGAACTGTCCCACTGAAGCACCCATACTCTGTGTAGGTCAGGGTTGCACTCATCCTACACTCTCCGACTTCTGAAATCTCAATTCTCACCAAAAAACTTGATGAACTCCATTGACACTGGATAGGATTCGATCAGTGCATATGGGGAGATTGACTCCATCTGAGTGTTGGATAGCAACTTCTTCTGAGTTGAAGCATTCCATCCTGCATGGGGACTCATGAGACTTAGGAAATGAAAAACAAAAACAAAAACACTTCAAATGTTTGGAAAAGCTGAAACTTAGAAGATTCATAAAGTCCTTGCCTTATAGATCTCTAAACCACTGCTGGGGGAGGGGGCTTGACCCATCCAGCTATCTGGAAGAGACTTTCTGAACAGCCCAGTTGCCTGGAGTAGACTAATTGACCTGTATAGCTACTTGCAAGTTGTAAAGAGAGCTCCAGAGGTCCAGCTTTACTAGTTGCCACCTGGATTGGGGTGAGGTTTGTGGTGATGGCCCCTGTTCCTGTAAGTAACCTTTCATCCGTACTCCTATAAGGAATTCCAATAAACTCATTGGTTCACTGATCTGGACTTTGGATGCATGGTTTTTATTTTGGTCTGTCATTGGCTCCCTATGAGACACTGTGTCTCATTCCCCCAGGAAGAGTGATACATAAGGGTATAAAGGACTTTAAATGATAGGATGTCCTTAAAAAATGAGCAGCTCCCTATCAGTTTCTTGAGGGTTCTGTGGCAAGAGAATATAGGCTTGTAGTATTTCTCATGTTCCAATTGGCAATGAAAAATCAATGATCTCACCACCATTTTAAACACTGTACGAGAAGTACAAGACTTATACTAATGGTCCAGAGAACACTACGTGTCCCCAGCCCTGGAAACTGTGTGCCTCTGACACTGATAATTCTCAATTCTTGAAGGATTTTTCTTTCCTTGGTGCCATGATGCCAGCCATTCCTTTTGTTCCTATATACCAAGCCCACACTGATAGAAAGTTCTAGACACAGTAAAAACACTTGATTGACAGTACATTGTCAGCTGTAGTCATTTTGATGTTGACCTACTAGCATTTTACTTATCAAATCCACCCCAAAGTAAGATATTTAAATGAGTTAAGCATTGTCCCACCCTTCAGGACAAAAGGCTGTTTTCCACAGCCACACATGTTTTTTCCCAGGACTAAATATGGCTGCTTTTTCTGAAAGGACAATGTCACAGATAACTATAGAGAATTAAAACTTGGTCTTGTCAGCCTAGCCCTGCAAGACAGGGTAGGCAAGTCCTTTATAATTCCTGCTTTACAATTAATGTCTGTCAGAGAAATGGGGCCAAACGGCTGAAGATTAATGCTCTAATGTATGGAGAGAAATTGGGAAATGTCCAGGCAGCCAGGTGTATGTCATTTCTTAGTTTTGGGAGCTGCTGGCCCTGCACTTCATGTATAATCAGATATATTTATCCTTCTTAGATCTCTGATGTGGTTGAAGACTAGATAGTTATAGTCTCATAGCTAAATTTTGAGTTGGTTGGGAATTAAGAGGGTTTCCTGGATCTAAGAAGATGTTTTTTAAAATGGAGATACAAGTTAGGATGGAAGCTGAATTGGATATAAATCTTCAAACTCATGGAGATGGTTTCATAGTAGAATGTTAAAGTCAGTTGCCTAATACGTATGGACTGGACATTGGGAATGTATGCTAAGCCCTATAATTCTCATAATTGAGGCCTAATTATTTTTGTTGTTTTGTATTGTATTTGTTGTTATAAGAGAAAGAGCCATTTGTTGGACTGAAAGGGAGAGCTGTTGGGGGGAAAAGATATACCTTAAACTTAAAAAAAAGGAAGCAGAAGGAGGGGGGGAAGATGAGGGTGGGAGGGTGGGACCAGAGGGGGGAGTAGGGAGGGGATTGTGATTGAGATGCAACTTGAAGAAATAGAAAACAATTAAAAATTAAAAACCTAAAACAAAAAACTTGGTCTTGTTTATCTTGAAGGAAAGCATGATTTCATTCAGGACTTCCACTAGTAATGTTTATTATGGCAGTTAACATATCTGAAGGGCTTTCTCTGTGCTGGTTTCTGCAATATAGGACTTTATTCCCTCATGGGACTAAGTTCTTACCATCAGCTATATTAATTCACTTCATGCTAATATCATTCCCCTATCATCAAATGGGGCACTGAGTGTGTTAGGTACTTCCCAAGGTTATAAAGTTAGATCACTGTGGAAAATTTTGTTGAAAAGATCAAAATGTAAGCTGGGGAGATGGCTCAGTTAGATCAAACTTGAGTTAGATATCCAGAAGCTATGTGTAAAAATCAAGCTCAGTGGCTGTGACTCTAACACTAGGGAGGAGAAGACAGGAAGATGCTAGGGGCTTGGTGGCCAGCAAATCTAGCTGTATCTGTGTGAACAAGGTCCAGAGAGAGACCCTGTCTCAAAAGTAAGGTAGGAGGCTGGACATATAGTTCAGCAGTTAAAAGTACTTAATGCTCTTGCAGATGAATCAAGTTCAGTTTCCAGAACCCAGATGGGCAATTCATAGCCACATGTAACCCCAGTTCCAGGGCATTCAACACTCTCTTCTGACCTCTGTGGTCTCCTGCATGGTCATGTGCACGTACATGCACTCATGAATATGTACATACACATTAAATAAATTAATGGATAAAGTGGAGAGTGATTGAGGAAATCAGATGATGGCAATCTCTGACCTCCACATGAATACAATATGTATTCTTAGCCACATACTCATGTGCACATGAAAATGCACAAGAAAGAAAAATTGAAAATAGATTTGGCATGCTTTGTATCCTAGAATTATCAGCTTATTCCTGTTATAAACCAAGCACAAGGCAAAGACTACCGGTATTTAAATCTTGAACACATAACTCACTTACACTTTTTCAGGTGTGTCTCACTGACAAAACATAAAATTCTCCTGATTATCTCTATGAACTTGATTTACTGATGCAGACCTCAATTCAAATATTAAATATTTTGTTCATGGTTACATCTCTATCCTAGTGCCATGTTCCATGTATGTGGCTATATTAAATAGCATGTACTTTGCCTTTTCAGGATTCCTTTCCCCCCCAAAAAAAAACCTGTAGAGTATGTTTGCAATATGAAAGGGTATATTTGAGGTTTTTAGGACCAACAACCCAAAGATGATGGAGTGTTTTCAACACAGGCCCAATACATTTCTTGTGTCTCTCAAATGGCTTCCTTGTAGTCCTTTTTGATACTTGTTTAGGTTTGGTTTCATGGAAAATCAATTTCATGGTCATGTTTTACTATAACTCCCTTTCTTCCCTTCTCCTCTCTGTTCAAACACAATCTGTCTCCAGTCTCACTGGGACCATTGGTGTGGCAGAACCACTTCCCATTTCAGTGTTTTGTTGCACCTCCTCTTGGAGTGATCTATCAGGTAATCAGCCACAGCAAGATGCTAAATGCCAGGTGGTACTTTGTGAGCAAGAATCATCCTCTGAACATCTGTGGCCAGTCCTGAAAGAGGAAATGCCCTACTGTGTAAAGCATCTGGGTTGCAAATTAGTCACAAAGAGTGATGCAAAGAAAGAGAGCTGCTCCCAAAGGACCATGCCTGTATTCTGTGAGCTCAATGATGTTCCCAGTGGGTGAAGATGGGGAGGTTTCAGATTCATTCTCCAAAGAAGAACTCATTTACTTTGTGTCCTTCTTTTGTCTTTTTAGTCCCAGCAGCAACATGGGCTTTTCTAGGACTTGTTCCATCTTCTCTTTTGCTGAGGTAAAAATAAATAGACAGACAGACAGACAGATTGGTAGATGACAGACAGAATGAAAAAATACTCTAACCAAAAACAACAGGAGAAGAAAAGTGTCCATTTGATTTACAGGTTACAGTCTATTATCTAGGGAAGCCTGAGTTGGACAATTGAGTCAGGGACTGAAACAGGACCAAAAAGGAACACTGCTGGCTAGCTTGCTTCTCCTAGCCTGTTCTTCTATCTCTCATATAGTCTAGGCCCATCTGCTCGTGAGTGACATTGCCCACAAAAGAATGAGTCCTCCCGCATTAATCTGCAATCATGAAAATGTCTCACGACAGGACCACAGGGCAATCTGATAGAGGTAATTCCTCAATTGAGAGTTCATATACCCAGGTGTTAACAAAAAGTATGTTAACCTTCATTCTTCATATTTTATTTTATTTTGTTTTTATGAGTGAATGTATGTGCACCATGTTCATGCAGTGCCTATAGTGGTCAGAAGAAGACACCAGACTTCCTGTAGCTAGGTGTGTGTGAGCCAATGTGTTGAACCTGGGTCCTCTTCAAGAACAGCTCTTAACCATGGAGGCATCTCTTCAGTCCCAGTCTTGGTCTTTTTAATCAAAGTCAAAGCATTTAGAGAAAACTTTCTATCGGGAAGTCAATGTGATTTATGCATTGTACAGATTTATTGTTAGTGGAGGATCATCACCTCTAAAGCGTGGAGGTAAACAGTTGTGTCTACATGCCTTTGTTCATTTTAAATAATTTAATTCATTAATTTATTCACTAACTGAAAGTTTTAGTATTGAATACTTAGTGTATTTTGGATGTCTCAGCATTCCTCAACAAATACTGAAGACCTGGAGGATTCTAGAGGGAATTCCTGAAGGAGTGTCAGTTATCTTCAATCTACGCTGTAAGGCTGAAGACCCTGGCTTCTAATGGCAGGAGAGAGTGGAAGCAGTAGAGGCAGAAGCAGCAACAGATTCAATGAACTTGCCAACACATTGTGAGGACAAGCAGACAAAAAGCAGAGTTTTCCTCACATTTTCTTTTATCTGGATGCCACAGGTACTGCCCAAGTTTAAAGTAGGCCTTTCCACTTCAGACAACCGAATTAAGAACATCCTTCATAGGTGTGCCCAACAACTAGTCTTTTAGTTCATTTTGAATCCAGATAAGTTGACAACCAAGATCAACCATCACAATTCACAAAGTCCAAAATTGGGCCACGTTTTAACTCAGTTGGTATAGTGCCTAACATACAAGAGCCCTGAGTTTGGTTCTCAGAACTTAAGCCAGGTGTGGTGATGCATACCTGCATTCTCAGTTCTTGGGAAGAGGAGGGAGGGGAATTGTCACATGGCCTGTCCTTTACGACTCTGATTCTCTTGCCTTGCCCTCTCGTAGGACCCTTGTGACTACTCTGAGTCTGCCAGGTAGCTAAGAATAATCTTTTCACTTCACTGTGCTTAATCTTACCTGAAAATAGCTATTTACCAGGTATATTCTGTTTCAAGGGCAATTGTAATGAAGCACAAATGCTTACATCTTGAAATGAAGCTGTTAGCAAGATCTTTCTTCTGAAGAGATTCATCAGAATTCTTCCTAGCTTCTGGTGGTGTCTCTATTTGGTGGTATTCTGGGACTCATAGCTATATTTCCCCACTCAAGGGGTGACTTTATACACCAATCATGTTGGCCCTGGGCCCACAACAGTGATTCCATCTTTACTTCGGTACATGTGCAGGGAACCTGTTTCCAGTAGTGAGTTAGAACTTTAATACATTCCTTGGTAGGGCAATATTCAACCCACAAGACCATGTAAGTTCGTACTATGTGAGATTACCTCAGGTTTCAATAATTAGAATAGAAGTGGCTTGGATGGGAGAGGATGCTATGACTCATTCTACCACATATTTGTAGATTGCAGATGATGCCACAGAAGCTGAGAGATGAGCCAGTGTTCCCAGCCAGGGTCTGTGCTGAGGGTAGAGTCTAGCTAGATCTATTGGCTTCCTACCTTGTGTCACTTCTATCTGTGCGGGTTAAGTACTAACCATAGTGTCACATTAAAGAGTCCTTCAGTGGAAATGAAAATTTGCAGAAATTTTGTTAAAATCATTGACTTGAGAAAGATTCAAAATTTTCAATGACTTTTTGTTTTGTTTTTAACAAATCCTATGCTCTGGCTTTCTGGCCTTGGGGGCATCACCTTTCAAATTTGATCTCAGTTCCTCAGCGTTGAATGAGGATTATTATACAAATCCAAAATGAAATTGGCTAATGACTAATTAAAGGCTCCTCATTAACCATATGAGCGCTGAGAGCCACAAAAGGCATAAGCAGTACTTGTGCTAAAAAGCTGCCTGGTAGATCCTAGGCGTGGGTGTGCAGTCAAGAGCAGGACAAAGTTTATAGCAGGCTGGCCCCTGACCTCCTCTTTTGCAGGTCAAAACGCTTAAAAGTGAGCTTCTGTTTGATGAGAGCATTTAACATCTAATGCTCATATTTTTTTCTTTAGCACTGATTGCTTCAAAGGAAAAAATAGAACTTTGGAGATGTGTAAGCTTTCCCTGCCCTTTCCCTAATTTCCATTTGTTTTTAGAACTCTCAAAATTTTTTATTTTACTAATAAAGAATGCATGAGATATTTCATCAAATTAATATACCCCATGGTGTAGCAAAGTCCTTTTTATTGTGGAAAGGGGGAGAAGGTCAGAGGTAGATGTCTTTCAAAACTCCACATAGGTCAGAAGGTCCCATATATTATTTGTTTGTTTGTTTGGTCCCATAAAGAAAGTCATCTTCTGGGACTGGTGTCTCCACAGAAATGGGGGATTTGCCAACACCTGAATGTTGATTCCTGATGAGAACAAAATGGCTGACTTTGCTGTTGCTGAAAACCAGGCAGTAGGCAAACTTAAAAGTGCAAACTTGACCCTTTCTATTGCTAGATTATGGATAGCCAGTGAAAGTCACACTGTTATGGAGGTGTTCATGTTCTCTTTAGAAAGGCATTTTCTACGCAAATGAAAAGATCTGTTTTCCAGGTTTATGCACCGAGACCTGGATATTCAGGCTTAATGACATCTAGCTCAGCACTCTCTCACTTCTCTGGAAGACTTGGAGATTATATTGTCCCATTTTAACCTTAGACTCCATAGCTATTTATACAAGATTAGATGTGTTTAAGAAATTTATCATCATAGGAATTTTAAAATGAATAATGTTATTCCTATGTGTGCTACCTCAGTGCAGGGACATCTGTAAGGGTGGTCACTTCTTTGTGGACTGTGGTTTACTGTAGTTTTGATACAGCATCTTGGGCCATAATGAGAAATGTACGCTTTGAAAGACACAGTGAGGAGGAAGTCCAGATCTGAATGCCATAGCAAGTGGAGCCCACTTTCAATATGATTCTTGACAAAAATGAGAATTTTTGTTGTGATTAATTCATAGACAGTAGTAAACAAGTTATGGGCCCCTGGAAAAATCTGGTCAAACTCTCATTGCTCATCACTGTAGCACAGGGCTAGGCTGAACACAAGGGGGCTGCAGAGTGAAGCATTAGGAGTCCACTGTACCTCTAAAGGCACAGGGAAAGTTCAGTGCATTGGTAGTATTTGTTAATACATTTTGAAGGAGGAAAAAATTGTCTAAGTAAGGTTGGGAAACAAATTTACATAGTTTCCTTTATATAAGACTTTTCAAGGTTTTTCATGAAGAAGTACATTACAAATTTCCCAGAGAGAAATATAATTATGGTATTTTGACTGACTAGATCACAGAGCTTCCTTTTCCAGGAATTGGCATTCCTTTTGAATCAAATGACAACATTAAAAAAAAAAGAGTAGATTAATATAGTGTCTTTGTCAGTTATTCAACTCTTGTTACATTTCTAAAGCCCAGAATAATATGTAATGAATTTATTTGCCCTTTTATGGGCCAGATTTTTGTCAATGGGCTGTAACTTTTTTTAATGTTTTTAATTTAATCAGAACAAAATTTTAATGTAACAATAATAATACCTACTAATAGTTATATGACATCCTTTTATATATTAATATATTTCAATATTTTGTATCTAATAAAATATATTTAAAGACATTATAAAACATATCCAGATATAGCTATACACATTATCTTCTGATTCAATGGCATTATTGTATTATTTCTTAAAAATCTAGAGTGCCATGCTACAAAATTCCCTGAGAAATAGAAACGGTAACTGAAGCTATGGATATAGTATATAGCTGTTTTAGTCAGGATTCTCTAGAAGAACAAAAATGATAGAATGAATATATTTATATATGTAAATATGTGTAAGAATTATTAAAAGAGGATTTATTAAAGTCGCTTATAGGCTGCAGTCTGGCAAGTCCAACATTGGCTGTCTATCCATGGAAAGGCCAATAATACTGTAGCTGTTCAGTCCTTGAGGCTGGGTATCTAAACTGGTTTTGGTATATGTTGGAATCCTGAAGGAGCAGATTCTAATAACAGTGAACAGATGCTTCAGCAGTAGGAGAGATGAACTTGCCAGCCAGAGTGAGGGCAAGAAGACAAAGAGCAAAAACTTCCTCCTTCCATGTTGCTTTACTTGGGCTGCCAAAAAAAAGGTGTGGCTCAGGTTTAATATGGGTCTTCCAATTTCAGATAGTTCAATCATGAAAATCCCTCCCAACATGTACCCCACTGCTTTGTTTTTATTTGATTCCAAATGTCAAGTAGACAGTCAAGATCAGCCACCCCAGTAGCCAATTTTATAAACATCTTAATACTTTAATTTATGGTCTTGCCTTTCAAGATGCTGTGAGAATTCCTTAATTTCATCTTCATTTTTGTTTCAGTGTATGTGAATGTTCATGTGTGCAGGGTGTGCATGCCTCTCTGAGGCCACAGGTAAACTTACACTTCCATTCCTCATGTGCCACCCACCTTGTTCATTTTGAGACAGTCTTTCATTGGCCTAGAGGTGGCCTGTGGGGTTAGGCAATCTGTCCAGTGAGACCCAGGGCTCCATTTGCCTCTGGCTCTCCAGTGCTGGGATTGAAAATGTATCACTAAGTTTGGCATTGTTATATGGGTGCCTGGGATCTGAACTCAGGTCCTTATGCTTTCGTAGTAAGCACTCTACTTATTGTTCCATATCCTTAGCTCCTCAGTGCACATGTTTTTTTTTTTTTTAAGTTTATATTCTTTATCCTAAGAAACAGTAACACATGGGTAGAGCTTGTCGATGCATGGTGTGTCTGTCCATGTGTTCTCAAGACTGCAAAGGGGCCAGAAGTGGATGCTGTTGAGGAAGGTTCTGTGTTAACAGTGAGGTGGGAGGCAGAAATGGGGCAGCAGAGTAACTCCACAGCTTCTGTGCTGATCCTGGGGTATTGGATCAGTGTCCTCTGTGCTCACGACACACTGTTTCCAACAGTGAGCCATCCAGTCAGCCTCTGCTGGTATTTTCTGTCATGCCCCTGCAATGAGAACAGATCCCAAGGCGACCACAATGATGTACCTGTGGATTGAGTTCAGGCCATTAAATCCCCATCAGGCGACCTATCTAATGTCATTATAGTCTGGCTTCAGCAAAGCAGAGAAATAGAGGGGGGAAATCACACAATTATCAATGTGCATGTCCTCAGACTTTGAAAGAGCCCGAAGGAAGAAGTGTCTGTAAGAGATGGTACGCACACCCACAGCCACATACCGAGAGCTGCCCCTTGGTAATGAACATTGCAAACTATACAAAGAAGATAATTATGAAACTGAAGTTTCAACTGGAGGAGGCCTTAGTGTACTCTTTGTAGGATCATCTATAGCCAAGTCTTTACTATTGATTTTTTTCTAGGGGTTTGTGGAAGAAAATTTGCAAATCCAGAAAGAAAAGTGTTGGAAATCTCAGTTCTTCTGTTGCACTGTGGATGACAGTAGAATACTTTTTGTATTTTACTCAGGCATTAGAAAGAAGATAAGAATCCTGTTGGGTTACAAGTTGGGCTGAAACACACGCTCAATAAAACATAAAAGGCCTGTGTTTAGATTTATTTTTGCAGTACTGAATACTGACTCCCACATGCTAGGCAAATACCCCACCCCAGAGTTCTGTCTACACCTCCTTTTTGCTTTTGTTTTGAGACAGGGTCTCACTAGGTTACTTAGGCTGACCTCAAACTCATTCTGTAGTTGAATTTGGCTTTGAAATTGCAACCCTCTTGCTTCAGTCTCCCTGGTAGCTGTGATTACAGGTCTGTGTACCAGAATTCAAGTCTCTATATGACTTACTGAGTTCAGCATGTCTTGGGTTTTCTCACCGTACAGTGATTTGTAGCAATGTGGTTCTGATAGTTTGTTTTAGAATATTTTTCCCTAAAAAGGTGCTTTAGAGATTTTCAAATAATTTCTCACTGCTGCAGGTTTCCCAGGTAACATGTTGCCTAATTCATTGTGTTGATTGCATTTCTTACCGTTTGTGTAATTTAGGCTTCTTTATTTCACTGGCAGAGTAACTGCAGTACTTCCCACTTCTTAGAGAAAGACTTGTACAAAATGTTCACTTCTGGCTTGTCATAATTTTTTATTAGTCACTCTCGTTATCTACTCTTAAAACTTTGGGCAACCCTATGCCTTACTACTATTTTTAAAATGCTTCTCATCTCCTCTCTAAGAGCTGCAATCAGGAAGGCTAGTTGGTGGACACATGATGTCATAGCATTGTGAAAAGATGCCTGATGGCTATAAACACGGCCATATGTTCTCTCTGAGATGTGGTTGTGATCACCTGCGACAGGGACAGCTGATAGACGAGGATCTATCTCTTCCTCCCGTGTACTTGAGAAATCGGGAGGTGCCCATTGCCTCAGCATTTCCCACTAACCGTCGCTGCTTCTCCTAAATATCTTTTGCATGCTAGCTCTAGTTGTGCCCAATGATTACTGTGACACTTTAATTGGATGGCCTCCTTTGGAAAACAGGCGGCATGCAGGTTGCATAGGTTTCTAAAACTAAGTCATTATCAAGAAAGAGGATAAAACCGCCACAATTTTCACAGTGCTTGTACAAGAATTTCTCTGCAAAGTTCAATAGATTTGCCGTGAACTGGTACAGCTTATAAAACCCTTGAGCCTAATTGCTTTCCTGCATTTTGGCAAGAAAAATAGCTGACTCGAACCAGAATAGAAAGAAAAGGGTTGGAAGAAAGTGTCTTTTAAAGAAAAGCTTCCAGTGAAAATTTCAATCAATATTTTTAATCCCACAAGATGAGATAAAATATGATATGGTGTTCTGGCAATGAGAGACTGGGGACAGGAGAGCAGTGTTGGGAGCAAGGTGATGAGGGGCTGCAGAGCAACTACCAGCCTCAGCCTGGGTGTGTCTTGGGCTAAATGGGTTGTGAAGCACCCGTAACTGGCTTTTCCATGCAAGTAGATGAGAGTGGCAAGTTTGAAGACACATAATGTACTTCCTGTCTCTCCATGTAGCGTCACTTGACTTTTCATTAAAGTGACTGGAGGAGGAAAATTGAGTGAAGGCATCCACCGATTCACATTTAAAAATGTTTTGTGCTACTAATTTCAGAACCAAGTTTTCTATCTCTGATTCATATACATGTATGCACATATATGTTTGGCAACATATATAATATTGAAAGCTTATTTTATTGCCTTTTCAATGGTTTGGAGGCCTTTTTTTAAAGCAGGCCTATCACCCTTTACCCTTATTTTTTGCTCCCCACCCCGCACCCACCTTGTATGCACCACACAGGCTATTAAACCGTGAGCTGGCTGGTGATTGATCTCTTTAATAAAAGCAACTTCTTTAGTAAGCAAAGAGTGATAAAGATAAACAAATGTACTGGTTTGTCCAGCGCTTTGGAGATTATGGCAACACAGGGCACCAAGAAAGCCTATTAACCGATAACTCAGATGAAAGCCATCAATTCTGATTTCAGTAAGTCGGGAACGGTTTGCTTTAAGTTAATTTTATCCATGTTTTCTCTTCATTTGTAATACTTTGTAGGTTTTAACAGAAAAATATTTAATAGTGTGCTGTGTAGTCCATAGATAAACGATGGGGGCAATTTCTCCACCTAACTGCTTGTCAAGCCCTTTAGCAAGGTACACGCCGCCGGCAGTTTATCATCTCGATTTCTAGATTGTTGTGGAAGATCATTGAGAGACCTGAGACTCTCCAGAGGACTGTGCTCTAATCCTGTCATTTTTTAAAATGCTGGAAAGTGTAAGGTTACATGGGAAGATGATTTTACATAAGGCTTTCCTTTAGCTCGTCACAATAGCGCTTGCTTTCCATGGTAACCACTGTTTCCATGGTGCAGGCGGCAGTTCCTCTAGAGCTGCTGAGGGGCTTTCAGAAGATGCTTACCCACCCACATGTGTGAGAACACACTTCCCCCTCTCCTCTTCTCTCCACTCCCTCCTTTCCCTTCACTCCCGTCTCCCCTCGCTGCTGCTGCTTCTCTAACCTATCCCTTAGCGTGAATTTCTAACAGGCATTCACTAAACACAGCAAAGCTCATGGTTCAAATAAAGTTCGTTTTCTTCCCCATTATTCAATCAGATAAATAACTGACGTGGCCTTCTGAAACGATCTGGAAATATAACAAAAGCTGGTACTGTCCTCGATGACATGGATTAATAGGATAAAATCTTGAAAACTTGACAGGGAAAACATTCAGCTCTCAACCAGATTTTCTAAATTTATTTCCATTCCTTAAGCTGAGCTAGGTCTGTAGCTCAGCTTCCTGTTAGATGCTGAGACATATAAAGGAAGTGTACACTTATAGGGGGCTTGGATATGTTTTGAACATTTGAGAGACTGTAATAATTAAGCATTATGATGTAGTACTCAACATTTATCATTAATATAGAGTCACCCCAACAGTTTTAGGTTTAATGTCAAACCATAGATCTAGTATTCTGTGCCCTACTCTCCACTCTTATTCTTAGAACTAGGGACATCTACCTATTTTAGGAAGGTAAAGTCCATGTAATGAAGAGTGACTCTCCAGGTACCCTCTGCTTAATTTTCAAGTACTAACAGCAGCTATGTTACTCTTTTGTTTTTGCTTTCATATGTGGTATCTTCTCCTTTGTCAGCATAAATGGTCACTTCTGAAGTGAACTTCCAAATGTTTTTAAATAATGCACGTGAACACACACACACACACACACACACACACATACCGAGAGAGAGAGAGAGAGAGAGAGAGAGAGAGAGAGAGAGAGAGATTGTTACTTTGATATTAAGTAAATTAAATAAATGCATTCTGGATATTTCATTTTAAAATGTAAAAATTACACTTATTTATTTATCGGTTAATTGATTTATTCACTTGTGTGTGTGTGTGTGTGTGTGTGTGTATGGTGTGTGCTCTTGAACAAGCATGTGGAGGTCAGATGACAAATCATAGAAGTTGATTCCTCTCCACCACGTGGGTCCTAAGGATCAAACTCAAGTCGTCAGGTTTGGAGACAAGTGCCTTTACTCACTGAGCTATCTTCCCAGTCCAGGATATTTCATTTTTATTAGCTCTGTGAGTTTGCTACATTAGCCAACCTAACCTCGAGCTAGGGAGAAAAACAGCTTTGATAAGAGGGTAAGTATATGTTTCTATTGGGGCAGTCTCTGTGGCAGATGTGTTGGGTGAGGGGTGGCTTACTTACTCATTTATCCAACTAGTGGGCATTAAGTTTAACAATGCTCCAGTCATTGTCTTGATACTGCAGCAACAAAAAGATTGATTTTAGGCTCTCCTGTATTTGGAATTCACAACCTGAAACAGCAAAACTCCATGACATGTGATCCATCAGAGACTGAGGCCCACGGAAACAAGGTGGTTTTCTTCCATTTTGCTTGTTGCTTTGTCAAAAGTTCTTAAAACAAGGCCTACACATGGTAGATATTTGTCAAAAGATTCATTATAATAAGATAAACTTCAACAAGAATGTAATCTACCAAGGATGTAAAGAAATGCTAGCCAGAAGAAGTGATATGTAAGATTTCCATTAAATGTTAGTGAATTAGCCTGGAACAGCAGGGCGTTTCTTCCTCCACAGATTGCAGATTCACCTCGTACTGGGTTCTGTTCTCATACTTTGTCTTTATAGTGAATTCTCATGTGTGCATCCTTACATTGTTCTTTGTGTCTTGGACAAATTAATGTGTAAAAATTGAAATTTTTTTTGGCATTAGGTGCAAACTGAAATTAGCTAGTAAAGCTAACATTAACTCCTTGACTCTTGGGATTTCCTGAGATTTCTCTGGTAAGGTCCTCAAATATTCGAAGGCTTCATCATGTGCCCACTCATTCATTTATTCAGCAGCTCCAGCATGTGTGATATAATCCAGACACTGTGATGAGAACACATTTTAGTTAGTAGACGTTGAGTCTATCTTAAAGGATTCTGTTACTGAAAACATTGGTTTGTGGATGAACTGATGATAGTGGGGTTCCTAAAATCAGAATGGCTTCATCCAGAGTAGCAGCTAGCTACTCCGGCCTAAAATCTGTAGAAATCAGCAGGCTACCCATCCAGTTCTCTCTTTCCTACCTGAGGGTGACTCTTGGTAATTGTTTTTGGTAAAGAGAAGTGTAAGTAGTCATACCCAATCCATCATTTTTTTCAAGGAACATTTATTTTCTTGCCAAATGTGTCCAATGTTTTTCATAAAAATTTTTCATCTTTTCATAGCCAGAAAAATAAGATAGCTGTGTGAAGCAAGCAAAGAAGAGCTGAAGCCTGGGGGTCCCCCTGGAGAGTCTGAATAATGAAGATGAAAATCACAGATCAGAGGGAATTCAAGGAAATTTATTAAAGTGCCCTGTGTTAAGTTGTACCTCAAGGCAACAGCATTTACAACCATGGTGACAGCAATGGCATTGCAGGATCTGTATAAGTTGAAAAAAGGGAGGAAACTGTGATGGAGGCAAAAACAAAAGAAAAAGAAAAAAAAATGAGCCCAGACTCCCAGGATGAGTGGAACACATAAAACTAAAATATTTTGTGATTACCCACCCATGGAATGTTCAAGGACTACAAGTGGGTGGCATCACAAAGTGAGGTTGTAGGTGGAAATTAAGACTTTTAGTTTTTATTTTTTTCACTTTCGTGCATGTACTTGCATGCAAGTATGTTCATGTGAGTGCAGGTGACTTATGGACATACCCTACCTGGAGCTTGTGTTATAGGTGGCTACAAAGCTGCCAGATATGAGTGCTGGGAACCACTTGGGTATTTTACAAGAGCACACCATACGCTCTTAACTGCTGTGCCTTCTCCTCATTCTCCACTCATTTAAAAAGATTTACCTATATTTTTATTTGTGTTTGTGTGCGTGTCCACATGCACAAATGTCACATGGATGTGGGTACCCAAGAGTACAGAAGAGATCATCAGATCCCATGGAGCTAGAGTTACAGGTGATTATAAGTTACCTGACTTAGATACTGGGAACTGATCTCCAATCCTCTGGAGGGGGAAACAAGCATTCTTAATGAGCAATGTCTCCAGCCCACAAGTAGAAGATTTTGAGGTGATGAAAATATTCTAAAACTGGATTGCAGTGATGGTTCTGCAACTTACTAAAAAAAAAAAAAAAAGACTTACTTTACTTATTAAAAATCAGTGAATTATATGCAGTTTAAGCATGTGAATTTTATGGCATATAATTCTTATCTTAAAAAATGTTAGACACTGCTGCCCCTAGAGGCATTGCAGATGTGGCTGCTATGTCACATGTACATCATTAGGTGGGAGAGAGGTGAGAGGCTATGTCTACATTCAGTGTTCTGACTTATGAACAACTGAATGAATAGCAGCCTAACATTCTTGGAAAAAAGTAAGCCAGAGACAAACACCAGTTCTGCACCAGGGGGCCCAGACTGGAAGCTAGCCTGTGACAAACACCAGTCCAGCACTAGACAAGCACCAGATGGCTCCCAGGACAGGAAGCAAGCCAGAGACTAGAAGAACCCACCTAACCTTGGATGTGGGGGCTATGGGTGAGCCCACTCCTAGGGAGTAATTGTGGGAGAGAGCCAGCCCTGCCTTTTGTCTGTTTTGTGGTGATGTTGGTGAGGGACAGATCTCCTCCCCCCACTTTTGCCCTCACCACCACTGGTGGACAGGAAATCTGGACCCAATGGGGGTCACAAGAGTAAGAAATCTGTCTCTGTCCCTCAAATACTGTAGCACTCAGGAGAATAGGCCCCGCACCTCTCCTGGGCAGCACAGTACAGCTGACCCTGTAGGTGGGGTATGTGTGTGGACCAGCCTCAAGGGTGTAAGTGTGGGAGAGCCAGCCCTGACTTTTGTCTGCTTTTTGGTGGTGTTGGTGAGAGAAAGATCCCCTCCACTCTCTTAGGCCCTGGACTCAGGTAGCAGGGTGAGAGTTGGCCCTGATGGGCTCATAAGAGGAGAGCTGGTCCAGCCCCTTACCTCCTGTAGTGCTTGGAAGAACAGGCTATGCACCTTACTTGGGTAGCACAGTAGAACTGGCCATGGATGTGGGGGTTGCAGGCCCAGAGCCAGAGTTTTGAGTTGGCCCACAAAAATATATACCCATAGATGAATTGCTGGAGTGCATGAAGAGCCCAGTTCCACAGACCCAAAACTACAGGATCTCCATGTCACAGGACAATAACAGCATATTTGAGAGGAGTCTCAGTGAGGTTCCAGCATTGACAAAGTAGCAGAAGCCAGAGGCCTTGTACTAGACCAAGGAATCATTATAGTGAACATTTACAAGCAAAAAATTGTTGACAAAATGCAATATTGTGGGACACACTGAGACATACTATAGCTTTCACAAGATGTATATTTTTTAAAATTGGGGGAGGTTTCAAGGGTGGAGGGTGTGTCTGAGGGGAGGTGGGAGATGAGAGGGAACAAGGTGCATGATGTGACATTCACAAAATAAAAATATATATATTAAAGAATTGAAGGAGAGAGAGAGAGAAAAAAAAGAACCAGGATGGTGGCACATATTTCTAGCCCTGTGGAGGCAGAGATAGGAGACTAATCAGAGCTCCCTGGCAAAGCAGTCTAGCTCACTTAACGAGTTCTTGGCCAGTGAATGACCTTGTTATAGAAAAGAAAAAGTGAATGTCTCCTGAGGAATGACATCCAAGGTCTTCCTTAAGCTTCCACATACACATACATGTGTGCATGCAAAACCTGTGTACCCCAGCACATACATGCATGTGCATACACATGTCTACATACAGAAGAACTGAAAAGGGTAGGGGTATCATTTTGTATTTTATAATCTCCTCTAGATCATAATGTAAGACAGATAGATGTTGGGGCTGCTTCTGAGTTCAACTTATTGTGGGATGTCCCTTTGCTTGAAAGTGTGAAGGAACATGAGCCTCATACAGGCATGTCTCTTGGATGGCAGTAACAAACACTGGCCCTTTTCATATCATTGTGTTTACATATTCTTTTATAATGTTGGACCAAAGCATGTCAACAAGTTTTGTGTTCTGTCTCATGAAAATTTACTTGTACACCTCACACTCTGAAAAGACCTCTTCATATGTGAATGTGTAACTTTATGCATTGGCCATTGACTGAATTACATCAACCTTGCAAATATTGACTGAATAAAGTATCTTATTAATAAAGTTAGACACAACAACAGAAAGCAAGAAGAAAGGGATGGAAAGGAAATCGGTATGGTTATAGAAAGCTTTGCCAGTGTATCATGAAATAAATCGACCCATGTCTTAGAGCCAGGAGGAAGTACAAGATGAATTTTAGTAAGAGAATATTTGGCTCCAAGATAACACTGGATAAATGCAGTGATATCAGTTGGAGGGGAATAGTAGATTAATGAGAAGCGAATGTTTTTTATTTGAAAAACTTCCCAGAATGTTTTTGATTCTTTTCTTAGAAAATAAGCCTGCTGGAAAGTAGCAATTTTGAAAGCTGAATTTAGTGATGGAATGACAGATGGAATCTTTTGTAAAGGCCAGATGGAGGAATAAGTGCGATTATACAGGTAGGGTGGGCCTAGGTTAGAGGTACAGAAGAGAAAAGAAGGGAGACATTTTGAAAGGAAAGAAGTCATGCCTTGATACGTGACCTCACTGTATACAAAAATACTTTGTGCTTTTACAAAGGAACGACTTCATAGTAATTTATTAGGATTTTCCTTTCTTCCAGGCACAATCTAGTTTATTTATTTATATATTTAATGATACTGTAGATTAAACCTATAGCTTCATGCAAGTGAGGCAAGCCCTCTACCATTGAGCTGCACCCCCAGTTCAAGAGTACTGTGTACTGCACTGTCCTATTGGGCACAATAGAAAGCAGTCATCAAATCAGTGGAGAAACTCAGCATGCTGTGGATAAGAGTAGGAAATACCTTTGATGGAATTGCTGAAGCGTGAAGGAAGACATTCTTCTGGGAAGGGGGAAAAATCTCATCTGGACTGCAGGTGTGCTGGTGACACAAATCACACACATATTACATAACACACTATGTTCTATATTTTGGGTATGTGGCAGTCAGAGGTCTCAGTTATAGGTGATAAAAAAACAGCCCAAACAAACATGAGACAAAATGGAATGAATTGTCTCATAACCATAGGGGCTGTGGGATCTGCGTGTTTAAACCTCTTAGCTTTGCTCTCCTCTGTCAATCAGTTCATAGTTTGGTTCTCCTTCTATGGCAAATATTCCACTGAAAATTCCATATCTACATGTTTGTGGCAGATGATAATCCCAGAAATTATGAAATCCATGATACTCCAGTATGACATGGAGTATCAATAGCTCATGTGTCTGTCATGTCCATGAGCCAACCCTGTGGTCAAGGACATTTGTTTTCTTATTTATTATAGGAGACCCTTTGGCCCATCTTTAAGGGGAGTTAGATTAATATAAATTAGATTTAGTGAATGTCTAGGGGCTTCTGATACAGTCTCTTAAAAAGGGGGCATGAAGATCAGCCAGGCACATGTGGGCACTTGGCATGACAGCATATGGACTAAAAATGAGGTTTATGGCTTGGCATTGTTTGCAGCTGCTAATAGCTTTTTGAAGTGTGTGAAACCCAGATTAGGCTGAAGCCAGGTGAAATAAGGAGAGACCCTATTTAAGGACAAAGTGGGTGGAGCCCGAAAGTTCCCATGCTAGAGACAATGATATGTAAGACGGCTTGTATCATGTGGTGGAGTTAATACAGGCAGACTGAAAAGCTGACCTCAAACAGAGCTGAAAAAGTACAGTCAGCAATCCCTGAGGAATAAAGAAACTGGTGAGCAGAGAAGGCCTCAGCAAGGCAGCAACAAGCCAAGGAATAAACCCTGTGGCACAGCTTTCACATAGAGGGGTTTGACCAGTTTAAACAACAGCTTGAATAGAACTGTGGCCAAACTCAAAGACTGAGACAGAATGGCTAGTTGGATAATACAAATTAACCATGTTGGTCTATGGACAGCTGAGATCCAGACAGAAGAAAGCCTTAAGCCTCATTTAAAGAGAAGCTGCCATAGCCAATTTACCCCAAAGGACCTATGCCTGAGGTGTTCCTGAGGAAAGACTGTTGACCAAGTGACTTATAGGATCTACCTCTGAGGTGTTCCTGATGACTGAGGAACAGAGACTGCAATCATTCTAAATGGTTAGGATTAATTGTGAGATAATAGTTGTTATAATTATTAATGGGTTTAGTTGTTATTCTTAGGGCTAGTAGTTAGGTAATAAGTGTTTACATTTGTTATGTTATTAATAAATAGATATATTTATTAATATAACTGTATATGGAATTAAGCCTATAGTTAAGAAATATATTTGCTAATTAAAAGTTTTATCTTCACCCATTCCATGGGAACTGTTATAGTTTGGATGTGGAATATCTACCAAAGGCCCCTCTGTAGGGGCTGATAGGTTAATATAAGTTAGATTTAGTGAATA
>CAJQZJ010031998.1:10935954-10950090 GCA_907164525.1 Lophiomys imhausi | reverse complement strand
TCTTCTTCTTCTTCTTCTTCTTCTTCTTCTTCTTCTTCTTCTTCTTCTTCTTCTCCTCCTTCTCCTTCTCCTTCTCCTTCTCCTTCTCCTCCTCCTCCTCCTTCTTTTTCATCATCTCTTTCCAAATTATTTATATTTCATATATATATTTACATTTCATAACTTCCTCAATTTCCCCCAGTCGCCCCCCACCTCCACTCTACCCAAGATTCACTCTCTCTTCATTTCCTCTTTGGAAAAGAGTAGCTTTTCAAGAGATGACAGCCAGTCAGTACAAGACAATAAGACAAGATGAAAGCTCTACTATTGAGACTGGACAAGGCAATCCAAAAGGAGGAAAAGAGTCTCAAGAGCAGGCAAAAGAGACACATATCCGTTCCCAAGTTCCAGAGACTGTTTGGAGTCTCACAAAAACACCAAGCTAAAATCCTGACCATATTTGCAGAGGACCTGTGCAGAGCCATGCAGACCCTGGGCTTATCATTTCTGTTTCTGTGAGTCCTTGTGAGCTCTGCTTAGTCGATTCTCTGGGCCATAGTCTCCTGGTCTCCTTCATTCCTTCTGGCTCCTAAAGAGCAGCCAAAGTTTTTTTTTTTTTTTCAGTCAGCATTTCTATGAGAGGAAATAAAGTACTTGTTAAGTGAGAGCAAGATAGTACCTGGAGAACAGAATCTTATTGTAAGACAGTTATCTCAGTTGCAAGTTTCATTCACAAAGTACAGTGTTGCCTGAGACTGAAGCAGAGACAGTAGGTACTTTAAAAGTAAAAAATTCAGCCCACAGCTACACCTGGAAAATGTCATGGGTGTGGCTCTACATTCATCTCCAAAGTTAGGGGATAAAATGACAGGCACAACTTGGTCCATGCTATGAGACACAATGAGCTATGTTTGAACAACTGGCTCAACACACATTGGACACAGATGTTGGAGAGGGCAGATCTGAAATAAATGGGTGGTCACTATAGTAAGAAAATTAGAGAGTTGAAAAATATGTTAATATTGGGAACAAGAGACTCATGCTCAGAGTGGCTGAGGAGGGAGAATGGGGTTGGGAATTAGAAACAAGTGGAAAGACAAATCAAATGAACCTGACTTCGTGGGGAGTATAAAATGTGGCAAGATGTGAGATAGATGGATGCAAGCCAGGTCTTTCTCCATGTAAGACATTCTGATCAGCATTGCTGAATTCTGGCCTCCTGTGATGAAATAGCATCCTGAGCTGAAAGGTGAATACCAGTTCCTGGTTGTACAACCCTCGCTAAGGTACTAATCTAAATGTGGGTGAACTCAAACATGAAGATAAGAATAGTTACAGGCAACTGCGAAAAACACTTTGCATTGTTTTATACATAAACACATGTCTGTCTATCATCTATCTATTATCTGTCTATCATCTATCTATCTATCTATCTATCTATCTATCTATCTATCTATCTATCATTCTATCATCTTTTTTTTCCTATCTAGCTAATGTATATTTAAAAGGACAGAGACAAAACACTAAGCATATAAAGACACTAAATAAATGGTAGCTTATGACCAAAACACCAAACTGGTATAATTTGTTCTTGAAAATCTTTAAGATTTCCTTTAAGAAAGCTAGACAATAAAATCCCAAGTTCAGGTTCAGTCTGGGGGATCAAAAGAATTAATAAATCAGATCCATTATCCCATTTTTAATCATTTATTCTTATTAACTAAATTTTACATAGTGAATGATTGATATAATAAAAATCATGCAAATTATTTTTCACGTATATAGCCTAAGGTTGGGTACACTAGTCATGGGAGTATCTATATATTAGTTTAACTTGGATTTCATTGCACTATCTGGATCTTTCATCTTCAAGTCCATCTTGTCTCTGCTGGTAATTACTTCATGAATTGAAATCTGTGGTCTTTAATGAGTGTCCACCCACCATTTGATTTGCCCATATCTCATGTATGTCTGATCACTGGTAAACTTTATAGCTTTTTGTTGAGATCTCTTGGCCACACATTATACCCAGTATATGTTTGAGCATATAATTCACATGGGTATGTGAGCTACATTCATTGAGAGTTATCTGTGAATTGCTCATTCATTCATTTAACAAAATTTATTTGAAGTTTCCTATATGCAAAGTACCAACAAGTATGACAAGAGATACACATGGGAAGAATATATGTTCCATGCCTCAAGGAGCTTATGACTAAGTATATTGCCTATAGCATAGCAGACTTTGTATTGCAATTAGGCAGGTACTTGTGAACCCTTTGAAATGTCTCTGCTGTGGAATAGTCTTATTAGCACCTTTCTTTATCAACTAGAAAGGAGAAAAAGTCAGTGAGGACTTCCCCTCCCTTCTTTGATATTTGAGTTGTTCTTGGAATGATATTTCATTGCCCTTTGGTAGACTAGCCCACAAAAGCCAAATAATACTTTGTGCAAACTACAGATATTGCTAAAAGGGTGTGTTTGAAATTTTTGACGAAGCTAACTTTTTGTCAAGTGACATCCTCAGGATTAAGAAGGCATTGGAGTGTTTGCAGGAAATCCAGCTGCAGTTTTTATAAATCATGGAGGGATTAAAGGAAATTAATTGTTGTCAACGAGACTGTGTTTGCTTCATTTTGTGAAATGTAGGCCCCAGGTTGATTTGTTCTGATTATCAATCATTGGCAGTGGCTAGTACTCACCCATATTTTGCGCTTCCAGCTCCTATATGCTATGGCGATACTGGAATGAAGCCTCAGCTGTAAATTATCCCAAATCAACATGAAGAACTTATTAAAAACAAGATGTTTAAGCTCATTGTTACTCATTTTTCACTGGCAGAAGCTGAGGCTTGAAGAAAACCAAAGGCTAGAGTGAGGCCACCATCCAGTGGCACTGCCCAGATGTAAAATCACATCTCCTGACTCTTTTTTATCTATCATTTTAGAACCTGGTTATTTGTAGTTTATGATTTGAATTGTGCCCTCTGATCCTAAAAGTAGAATGTGATTTTTCTCCATTTTCTTACTTGACCATAAGTCATCATTAGTATAGATTGATTTCAGAAATGTATTTCTAAAAGGTTAGTTTTAGGTTTCTGCCAAATCCCCACCAGTTCCTTTTAGCCCTTCCTGATGAGTTGGGATATTGTAACAGTCCAAAGCAAGCACTGCATTTGTGTTCTATAAAAATTCACCTTCTTTAACCCCTGCTACAG
The DNA here is from genome assembly GCA_907164525.1 of Lophiomys imhausi. Lineage (NCBI taxonomy): Eukaryota > Metazoa > Chordata > Mammalia > Rodentia > Muridae > Lophiomys > Lophiomys imhausi. The sequence goes on along the minus strand of CAJQZJ010031998.1, from coordinate 10,946,894 downwards.
GAGTTATATTTTTTCATCACAGTGATACTGAGTCTATGTAATTTTCTTCGTTCGTAGTTACCAAACAGAACACCAATGCTAAATATACTTGACTTGATTTGGTATTGTGTGCTTATTCCACTAGCTATGAGAAAAGCATGCTCCAGAATGCTTGTTGGTGTGAGAAATTTTGAGCAGAGCCATACTCAATCTGCAGCTTGGGGTGAAATTCATCTACAGTCTAGAACCCAGGACAGTGATACTAGATCAATTCACCACATCAAAATATAAATATGTGAGTGTGAGAAATAGGTGTTTGTTATTGATTGTTTTTTGTGGGAGTTGTTTGTTAGACAGAATTATCAAAGCAATTGTTTAGAAGTCCTCTGTGTTTCAAATTCCTAATCTGTGCATTGGATGATATTTGCACTATAGTTATTTACACAGTATTATGAAAATTCATTAAGTTGTTACATGTAGCACACTTAGAACATTGTTATATTTCAGAAAACAATGTCAACTATTATTTTGTTTAATTACCTGGCAAACTATATCCTCCCAATAGAGTCACATAAATAAAATAGATTAGCATGCTTATATGACCTCAATATAACAGATCAAAATCTACCTAAGAAGGAGGCATAGAAGCAATCATTGTACAAAAGGTTAACTCATTACCACTAATTGCTTCTATCCCAGATTCCCAAATCCTTGCAGCAGTGATGGACAAGATGAGCCCCTAGGTGGTCATGTGTCTCAGTCTATAAAATCCACACACTCTTCTGCCTGTGCTTGCTTTATTTAAAGTAGATTAAGGATGTGGTATTGATGACCTGAGCAGATGCTGCTGATACTTTTGATGCCCAGCTGATTCCCTTAGAAACTTGAGCATCTCTGTGCCTCAGCACCAGGTCTTCCTCTGATGTCAGTTAATCTCATTCAGCATCTGAGTAAGGAAACTATTTTGTGGCACCCAAGGTCTTAAAAGAAGAAAGGTGGTAGGTTAGTACTCGACCCTTCCATACCACTGATGAAACAATATTCCATCAGATTCACATTGAAGTTGGACACAGTAACCCAACAGGAGAAAAAGAGTCCCAGGAGCAGCCAAAAGAGTTAAGGACCCACTTATTCTCGTAGTCAGAAGTTCTGTAAAAATACTCAGCTAATATCTATAATAAATAAATAAATAAATAAACAAATAAATAAATAAATAAATAAAGCTAATATCTGTAATATATATGCAGAGAACCTGGTGTAGACCCATGTAGGCACCATGCTTCAGTCTCTGTGGGTTCATATGTGCCTTGATTAGTTTATTCAGAGCTCTGTGTTCTCCTAGTGTCCTCCATCCTCTCTGACATTTACAATCTTTGTGCCTCCTCTTCTGCAGGATTTCCTGAGCTCTGAGGGGAGAATTTTGATGGAAGCCTCCAATTTAGAGCCTCTCTCTGCATTATGTCTGGATCTCTGTATCTATTCATTTCTGTTGCTGGAGCAAGCTTCTCTGATGATCACTGAATAAGGCAATGATCTATGAGTGTAACAGAATATCATTAGGGAGGCTTGGCTACTCCCACATGTCCGGTGCTTCTACTACCCTAGCATATTTTTCAGGCAGGATAGATTGTAGATCACAAGTTTTGTGGCTGAGTTGGGTATACACTTTTCTTTTTCAGTAGCTTACATAGTACCCTCCCACACCAAAGAGACTAGAACATAGGGTGAAAGCTCCATGTAGTTACAAGGTCAACTTCTCCATGTTCACGGAGTTGTGTGGATGTTGTCCTAGGCAATGGGGCCCCACTGTCAGCTGGTGACTAAGCATCTGGGCTTGGGGTGCTTATAGGTCTAGGTGCTGATTTCTGTCTTTGTTGGGTGGGTATTTTGTAACTTGTTTTCTGTTTCCTCTCTGGGTTTTCAGAGAGTGTGATTGCTGTGTGTTGCCTGTTTTACTGCTCTTCTCAGGTGATATGGTGACAGGGAATGCCTGCAGTTATTGGAGGCTCAGATACTGGGATGAGTTGGGGGAGGGAAGGTTGGAATAGAAAGTCTTTGTGATTCTTAGGGATGAGGTCAGAGAGAAAAGGAAATTACAGCAGGTTTCCTTCTTCAGAGCTGGGGGTGAGACAGGATGTGGTGGATGATGTGTGTAGGGGATTGTATCTCAAGAGCAGTGGGATAGCTGTGAGTCTACCTTCAGCCTACTTGTCACCCTGGGAGGAGAAGCCCTTGGGTTAGCAGGGGGTGCCTCCTGGAGTTGGGCTCTGGGCAGAGCAACAAATGGGAAGAGGAAGAATAAAAGAAGATCTGTGGGAACCACAGGAGATGGAAATGCAGGGGCTGGTGAGACTGCCACATGTATTTTGCTGTTTATCTGAGGATGAGACTGGGGGATTGGGTCTAGGGGAACACACACACCCATACACACATATGACACACACACATACACACACATATATGACACACATACACACACACATGATGAGGTAGTGTTAAACATTCTAAATGTTAATTGGTCCTTTTTGCTGTCTGTTACTTATTATTGACTCTGATTGGTTAAATAAAATGCTGAGGCCTGAGATTGGGCAAAGACAGAGAAAGGTGGGACTTCCTGAGATTAGAACAGGAAGCCTGAGCTTTAGACAGAGGATTCATGCATTCCATCCAGCAGCAGGAAGAAGGAGGAAACACACCATGCGTTAGAAAAAAGAACCTCATTCCACATGGCCAGAAACATCGGCATATCATGGAAAATGGCAGTCCAAGGGGACGTATGTATATATAGGGTCATATTTGGGTAATAGAATTAAGAGGTAGCTTAAAGGGCCAAGATTGCTCAATCCAGACCAAGACTTGTTAAAATCCATGTGGTCTCTGTGTATTCATTTATAATGTCTGGATAAGAATTAACAGCCGCTGAACCAATTAACAATAATATAAATACTGTTAAACAATTTAATTGATTATTTCTACAAATGGCACCCAATGTAATTTAACTAATTTTTACACACACACACACACACACACACACACACACACACACACACACACAATCTGTAGGCAGATTTTATGGTTTTCTGGTAAGCATGGCCTGTGGTTGATTGAACAGAGAATGACTTCTGGAGTTGGGGGGCTGGGATGCAGAGACCAATGTGGGGAGGGATGCTAGGAGGTCTATGGAATTCATAGAAGATATGTGCAGGAGGGAAGGAAGGCTGCAACTGATGTTCTGTTGCAGCACTAGGAACAAGACTGAGAGATTGAGTCTGTAGGAACAGAGAGAGAGAGAGAGAGAGAGAGAGAGAGAGAGAGAGAGAGAGGAGAAGGTCTGTGGGAAGCCTACCTGGTTTTCTGGCAGGTATAGTCTGTGATTTAGCAGAGGGTGTCTGCTGGAGTTGGGAGTTGGGATCCTCATACCATTCTTAATATTTCATTTCTAATCGCAGATATATGGATTTTCTTCACACTACACAATTTCATAACAGTATTTATGTTCCCTGATTGTGTCTACACTGAGAAAGCATCAGATATCATAGGCTAAAGGCTCAGTTCCATGAGATTTTACCCTCTTTTACATGCCAATTACAAGTTGCAGGTCCCCAGGTCATGCACAGCTTCCATTTGAATTTACTCAGAACTGAGATTCACACAGCTTTCTCCTTGGGCTTGATAATTTGTTAGAGCAGCCCAAAGATCCCAAAGCAGTGTGGTTTGTTACAAAGGGCTATTTTAAAGAATGTAAGTGAATATATGCAATGGATGAGGTTAGGGTCTCCTAGGAGGAGTTGCTATATATTAACATATATGTTCTTGTTTACTAGCCTAGAAGTTTCTGAGTCCTATAGTTTGGGGACTTTTATGGAGGCTAGTGAAGTCGATAACTCTGTTTCCATTCTTTACTCCCATTTCTAGAGAATTAGGTCTAGAGCTGGAAGTTTCAAGCTTTTAATCATGACCTGTCCTCTGGTGAGCAGGTCCTATTCAGGAATGGAGTCCATCAAGTGATGCTTCCTTAGAATAAGTGATCTGTCAGGAATTCCAAGGAATTTACAAGATTTGCCCTGGAAACTGAGGCCCATGATCAAAACAGTCACAGTAAATTTGATTTATTCTGAGAAACCCAATCCTAGTTGATTTTCTCATATGAGCATCATAGAGTGTTCTTTTCTGGAATCTGGATGGTAGCCCAGTGACTATATAATGACTGTCTTAGTATCCTATTGCTGGGAAGAGACACCACAACCATGGAAACTCTTATAAGAGAAAGCATTTAACTGATACTTGTTTCCAGTCTCAGAGGTCAGTCTATTATCGTCATGGTGGGGAACATGGCAGCACACAGGCAGACATGGTACTGGAGGAGATGATGGTTCTACATAGGGATCCACAGGCAGCAGGAAGAAGAGAGACACTGGGCCTGCTTTGAGCATTTGAAACCCCAAGGTCACACTCCTCCTAATCTCTGTCAAGTAACTCTATTTCCTAATGACCAAGCATTCTAATATATGAGCCATGGGGTGCGATTCCTATTGAAACCAAAGTGACTTAATGTTGTCAAAGAACACAGTACAGATGAGATATCTGAAACTGCTGGTAGTGTGCCATAGGATACTGTTTTATGCTAAGTATCTTTATAAGTCGGGGGTATACTCTGAAATAATAAGTGTAGTAAATACATGGGCCTGTAACATTGCTATTATTGTGATGCTCACTTTGCACTTTGACTGCGCTGTGCTGCATTATGGGATGGCTATGGCATTATCTGGGAGTAGAAATATTTCAGTTCCACTACAATTTTATGTTGCCATTGTTATATATGTGGTCTTTTGTTGACCTTTCTAGTTGCATACTTATTTTTTTTTGCATACTTATATTAGAAAAAAAGATTCTCCTAGCAACCCTATTTCCAGGGCTTTTACAGACTCTGTTAGGATCTAGTGGTAGAGATCCCTGAACATACTATTCTTATTCTGCACTAGTCTTCACTAGCCTCTCTTCTCATTTGCCTGTTTTGTCATCTCCCTTCCTACTACCCTCGTTTGAACTTCCTAAAAGTCCACCCTGGGAAAGCATCCCAAATAAACTTCTCCTTTCTCTGGGTTTGCCTCTAGCTGTACCAATCTCAGACAGAAGCTTAACCCCCTTTTCCCTGTAGCACCTACTGTGCCTCTTATTTGGCAAGGGGCCATGGTATACAGACACATATCCAAAGAGTTGATAATGAACTTTACATACATTTTCTTCAGTTCTATGGAAATGGAAGTCGGTGTTTTAGTTTGAAAGAGTTGTTACTTTAGCAAGAGTGCAATGCTTCACCTTAATACTCGGCCCCATCCCCCCCCAAGACCATCCTCATCTAAGAACTTCGCTTGCCTCATTACCATATAAATCTCAAATGGATTCCCAGCTTCACAGTCACCCATGGAATGGGAATCAGCTGAGATTTCTCTTAAAATTTCATCACAGATTTCTCTCCATTCCTTTGTGTCTTCCTTCCCCAGAGTCATTATTGCAAAGATCATTATCCAACAGATCTTTGGCAGACAAATCTGTGTTTCATAGTGCCCAGGTGTTGCTAAGAGTGTTCTGAGAAGGAAACCCTAAAATGGAACTATGGAGAAGATTCATGCAGCTGGCTCAGGCATACCATTTCAGGCAGTAACTTCAGTAAGTAGTGTGGTTCTGACTTTGACTGTAGTGGATTGTTAAAATCCATGGGAGCTGTGTCGGATGCCATCCCATGGGAACGCCAGTGTTGATGCAGAGATTTGGGAGTCAGAAGAGAAATTGTTATCATAGAATCTGGAATCAGGTAACTGTTGTCTTATACTGGTCCTGGTTAATCAGTGAAACAGAATAGAGACATCAGAAATAGACTTGCACTAATATACAATTGATTTTCAGGAGAGATGTTAAGACAGTTCAGTGGGGGTAAAGATCCTTATGTCTCAAGATCTCATGATAACACAGATGGACAGTCATTGCCTTGCATGTGTATCTCATGCTGGACTCAATAATGAGCTCTATGTGAATCTTAGACATTAATATGAATTCTAAAGCCACAAAGCTTCTGGAATATAGGAGAATAACTGGGTAGGTGTTTTATCACACACTGAGTGGGATACTCAGGTCTGGGTGATTTATAAAGGACAGAGAATTCTCTCTCGCAGATCTGGAAATTGAGCAGGCCAAGATTTTGGCACTTGCAGCTTGTGTTTGGTGAGAGGCTTTTAATCATATTCTCACATAGTGAGAAATGTGAGGGCAAAAACTAAACCAAACCAACAACCAAAAAAAAAAAAAAAAGACGAAACAAAACAAAAACAAAAACAGGAAATCTCTTTGGTAAGCTGTATCATAAAACCATGTAATCATTATGTGACTCACTTTCTAAGAACTACAGTCTTCAACACCATTATATTAGGGATTAAGAGCCAATATAAATTGAGAAAGGCTATTCAAACCACTTCTTTAGAAAATATGTCTTAAACAGGATTAAGAAGAATAGTCTGTTGCATGGTCTCAAGATTAGACACATCTGCTTAAAAAAGACACAGCAGTAATAACATAACAAGAGAATGAAAATAATGGGCTATGATAAACCATAAATGTACCTTAAACACAAGCCCGAATTTATATAAAATGACTTTCATTCAATGGTAAAAACGTCATTGGTCAACTTTTTATGTATTTAAGACTTTAATAAACACAAAACAAACTTCCTTGACACATTTGTTATCAGGGAAATAAAAATGTAAGCCATAGTTATATGCCAACTCATAGCATATATGGGGTAAAATAAAGAGGAATGTAAGTTCCAAAGGTTGGTGAGCAACAGAGTAGTTAAAAGCTATCATTGGAGAGAGAGGGGAACGGCACAGCCTATCTAGAATATGGCTTGTTGTTTTTTTCACAGAGAAATACAACTTCTATGATTCAGAAATTACACAGTACAAATTTTCCAAAGGAAAATGAATGGGTAAATCTGAAATGACTTGACAGCATCTTCTTAGCAGTTTCATTCACATTAGCCAAATGCTGATACAAAGTTAACTTTTCATCAGCAGGAGAATGGCAGACCTCCTTTAGTTTATTTGTCTAGAATGACTCTAGAATGAAAATGAATTTAGTATTGTTCCATATGCTGAAAAACATGTGTGAGTCCCACAGCTACCATGGTTAGGGAACGAAGATGGACAGGTTCAGCTGCACTGGGCCTAGCAATCTAGAAGAGCCAGAAGTGACAGAGAGAGGTCACAGTAGTGGTCTCTTCCTGGGGTGGAATTTCTATGTATTGATAAGGGTCTGTTTATGTGACTATGGTCATTTGCCAGTTCATCAAACTGGTACAGTGCAAACCAGAGCATCTCAATGTCTGTGAGTTTTCTATGTCAACTCAATAAAGGATTATAAAACAAAAGATACCAAGGACTTTAGCAAAAAGGGGAATACAGTGTTTTCTCAACTTTACTAACTTCCATTATTTTTTATTTTAGTTATTTCTTCAGTAAATAATATTATCAAAAAGTATAGTCAAATGAATAAATTAACATTAAAAATTTGCGGTTCAGGGGTTAGAAAGATAGCTCAGCAGTAAAGAGCATGCACTGCTCTTGTTTAGGACCAGAGTTCAGTTCCCACCATTCACAGTTGGGTGGCTCACATCCAACTGCCTGTAAATCCAACACCAGGGGATCTGATTATTTCTTTTGATTCTCTAGGCCCTGCACTCACAAGTACATGAACCTACACAGAGACACAGACACATATACACATAATTAAAAACACATAAAAGAATGAGTACATAAATTCATTCAGAGATTACAATTAGAAGTATAAAACCAAACTGGGCATGCAAAGTTGTTCATCACAGTTATAGTTATACTAAAAGAAACAAAAATGCTAAGAAAAAAGTTACAGGCCATTTATGTATGAGTTATATCACAGCTACAAATTCTATAACATACCACAAGGGAATGTTAAAAATCAATTAACACCATTTAATAGTGTAGACTATAGAATGGTTGAGTGTCCTCATTTCAGTCATGCAAATATACATGAGTAGGGAATTTTGCAGAAATATGCACATGTTATTCATGGTAGCTTATTGATTTTGCATGACTTTTGACATTCTTAGACTTTTTTATACTTCTACTGTTATCATCTGAAAGAAATTATAGGAGTGTTACAAAATTTTGTAGTATATCGAAAGTCATGTGGTCCATATCTAAACTTTCTTTGCTTTATTATTTTTGCTTTTTTAATGTTTTTATTTTTTTGAAACTAAAATATGACCACAATGTTTCCTTTTTCCCTTTCCTGTGTCCAATCCTTCCCCCCCCACACACCCGGCCCCCTTTTGCTCTCTCTCAAGTTGTTCAAAAGTGCAAAAGAAACCCACAGAGTCTTGGAAATCAGCTGGTTGGATGTTGAAGGAAGTGGATACTGAATTAGATTATTTTTCTTTCCTGATAAAACCAGTCTCTCTTTCTCCTTCTGGCTTTCTAGGCCACCTCTCTTCTCTGTCGTGCCCCAATTCTGCTACCCTGTGAACCATGAAGAGCAACGACTCTAGGAGATGGCGGACAAACACTGGTATCACTAACACCCAGGCCATCGTGGAAACACATTTCATTTGGCTCCGTCTCCTAGTCTGCAAACTTGCTTTAATCAAAATTGGAATCAGCGCGATAAGAAGTCAGGTACATCTCAGTCTCTCTGTTTGATATTTTACTAAAATTAAGTGAACTCAGGATCCTGTAAGTGATCACCCTGGCCTGGAGTGTTTGTGTGAGCTCACCGGCAGGCGTGTGCTCCGAGGCTACTGTAGAGAAACAATCTATAGCATTTGCTCAGCTAATGAGAATCAGAGCAATGAATAATTACATATAGAAAGAGTTGCAGGAGAGTGAACAAAGAGATGTCAAAACTATTTCCACTGCGTTTTATTTTATTTACGCAAAAGCAAATGCAAAAGTTGTTACAGGACAGTGCACAGAAAGCAGGGCTGCTAAGGGAATCTAAACGATGCCTCGCTGGCTTTGCGGCAGTTGAGTCCACAGTAGAAATGCATTCAATTCCACACAGTAATAGTGCTTTAATAACAGATGAAAATATGTTTTATGGTGTGTGTTGATAACTAAATGCTTATCCTATATATAGAAATTCAAATAATTGGAATTTCTCATAGCTAGCATCCAGTTGAGACCACTGGAGAATACCTTGATACAGAAGGTTAAAATCAATAGACTGTGTTTTGGTTATTTTTCAGAAGATGTCTGCTGTATGCTTAATATACTATATTTGTATTATGGGCTCTGGTTCCTGTAAATCTGAGGTCTCTCTTTCTTGAATGAATGAGGAGATAAGCAATTGAATTTGAAAGATACTTTATGCAACAGAAAAGCAATTTTGTTCCTGGTTATCAGAGGGCAAGAAGTGAACTAGTGATTGAATGCAAAATATTTTTAACCCTTGAGATTCTGGTTTTCTTTGGACCCACTAAAGATTACAGTTTTCAACCCATCTCAGCCTATGTATGATATTAATGGAATATTTTGCTTAAGTTTCAATGTATTTTGAGTTACTTATATTTTATTCTTAGTGGATGTGGAATACAGGAATTTGCTTTTGAATGCCAATGCCAATGTGGACACACAAGTTATGGAATGTTGCATTGCTTTGATTTGAGGACTTTGTAAAGAATTGGTGATTCATAATTATTTATACGGTTCTTAATGCTGGCATGGAGAGGCTGTCAACTTCCCATTACATTTTAAGATGAGAATATGTCTGTTCAGCTACATTTATTCTTCCTAAATACCTTTAAAAGTAATCATGACTCAGGGGCTGGGCAGATGGTTCAGTGGGTAAGGTACAGACCCTAAGAACCTCTACCACAGCTGGGCAAATGTGGAGTTCTCCCATCATCCTAGGACTCAAGAGATGGAGAGAGTGGATTCCCAATGAAGCTGGCCTGAGAGACTGGCTGAATCAGCAAGCATCGGGTTCAAGAGAGAGCCTCTGCCTTAGTAAGACACTTGTTGTCATATTCTGACCTTATACACACACTGGTAAGCATGTATATTAGCACCCCTACAGAGGTACATCCACACATATGTTAACATGCATATATACACATGTGGAAGTGACACATGCATTTATATGCCTAAAACATGACTTAAAACTATTTGTTTTAAATCAACAAGTCTTACAACTTTAAGAACAAAGATTCTGTATTGATTATTCAGACTATAACTGGCCTTTTATGCAATGTTTCTGAAAATCATAACATGCCAAAACATGATATACTTGATTTGTTAGTTTATATACCACTTATTTCAGTCACCTTCTAAGACAGGTGCCATTGATTTTCATTTTCTGGTGTTAATGTCCTTGTGTGGGTCCCATCGAGAAGGTGTGTGAGTATTGAGGCTAGATCATGCAAGAGTTTGCCACTGCTGATAGTAAAATACCTTGTTCTCGAGGAAAAGAAGTAAGAGAACCTGAGTTTGGATCCCCAGCAACCATGCAAAACACAAGCATGCCTGTGCATTCCTGCAACCCTAGAGCTTGCAGGGTTATGTGGACGCAGGACTATTGGGGCTTGCAGGCTGATAACTAGAAATACTACAAGCTTCCAGTTCAGTGAGACACCTTATTTCAAGGGAATAAGGTAGAGATTACTAGAAAGAGCCATATCCTCTGGCTCACAAACACACACACACACACACACACACACACACACACACACACACACGTAAACACAGGTACGCACATACACACAGACACACACACATACGCACACATACACATACATACACACACACATACACATATACACATACACACAAACACATACACACACATACACACATACATACACACATACACACACACACACACACAGAGAGAGAGAGAGAGAGAGAGAGAGAGAGAGAGAGAGAGAGAGAGAGAGA
>CAJQZJ010031998.1:10914480-10935944 GCA_907164525.1 Lophiomys imhausi | reverse complement strand
AGAGAGAGAGAGAGAGAGAGAGAGAGAGAGAGAGAGAGAGAGAGAGAAGCCTTGCTGAATGAATATTATGGGCTCTTTGTTACATTTCAGTTTCTTCTGCTATGAATTCCAATTAATAAAAGCACAGATTTGATATTTTGTACCACAGTATTCCATTAATTAAATAAACAGACCTGGAGAGAGACACTTCAACTATCTTAGCGTTACCTCTGTCATTCTCTCAGCTATTAGATCACTGAATTCTCCTTCCTGTGGAAAACCAGCTGCTTGGAAACTTGGTCCCAGAATGTACCCATGGTCTTCTCATAGGTGCTAGTCTCCAGTGTTTCTCTCCTCTGTTCACTAAGTTCTGTATTCCAGGAATTCCCTGTTGGAATTTTCCATTATCTACATGTGTTCCTTAATTAGTGATTGGATGTTTTTCTCCTAATTTTTCTGTTTCTAACCCTAACCCTAACCCTAATTCATTCAAGTAAATTTATTAATAAGACAGGATCTTTACCTTTACAACAGTGACAGGTGTGAATCAGGAATGTACAGGACCCTCTGTTCTGATTCTTGCATCTCTCCTAGCCATTGATTGCCACAGCCAAGTTCTTTTCCTGTTCTGCCAGCACTGTGGTGAGAGTTCCTACTTGCCCACTTATGGATCCCAGAAACCAACTATACTTGGTTGTGTCAGGAATTTTGTAGATGTGCTAAACTACCTACCATAGACAATTGAGAGGGGGGCAATTTTATGTTTTGGCTGATTTAGAGGGGCTTCAGTTTACAGCCTTTGGGTCTAGTGTTTTCAGCCCATGATGAGATAGAGCACCATAGTACAAAAGCCACTCGCTGTTCCAGCTGACAGGAAGCAGAGCTAACAAAAGGCACCAGGGACCAGGTAAAATTCTCAAGGGCTTACCAGTCTTGACCTTTCTTCAGCTAGGTTCCCCATCCCAAAATTTCCATCCCTTCCTCAAAATGCTACATTAACCAAGGGTCAATCATTTACCGCATGAGTTTACAAGGGACAGTTCATGTTCAATCCATTACCCTAGTCAATCATGGCCCAATCCACCAGGCCCAGTTTATTCAAAATTTATATACTTATGTATTCTCATTCATGTTTTCATCAAATTTATAGTCAAGATGGTAATACTTCATGGGAACACACTGAGTGGTTTTAAAACCACAGTAGAACAGAACTCAGAAGATGGAGAAAGCATTTTTATCAAGTGACGACCTGCATATTAATTGTTAGTCTGCAGTGGAAGGTAAGATTCTTCATGATGGTTTACCAGGGAAGTCTTTTCAGAGAAAATGGTATTTTGTCTTTGATCTTAAATGCATAATGAGATTTGGATAGTCCAATAAAGGGAAGAATTTGGAATGTGGGTACACAAGAAGATAGTGAGTAGAGTAGTTTGTCTTGGCGGGGGTGGGGGGCTAAGAGCTCAGTAGAAGAGAAAGGGTGGTTTGAAGACAGTTGTATGGGCCAGGTGTAAGCATGAAATCAAATAATATATTCAAAAGAATTTTGTAGGCCTCAAAGTATTCTAGCTATATGGCAAAGTATTGTTACAATACTAGGGACAGTAGTGGTGGCATGAAATAATATTTGATTTTGGGCTTTGTTATTGCTTTCAAAGAAAAGATTTTTGAAGATCATTGCTTTGTATTGCTCTCCTCCATATCCCATTGCCTGTAGCTATCTTTCTTATTGACTTCTTTGCAGCCATCTTGAGTACAAATGGTGAAACTGAAGGGGGAAAAAAAAACAATGCTGCTGTCACTGTCTTTAAAGGTCCCCAGTCTCTTTAAGAGTTTAGACTTCATATAACTGTGTCAACTCAACTCCCAGCAGGCTACCTAGCCTGGAGGTTTGTTTATGTCTCAGCAGGGATTTGTTTACCACCTAGTAAGAGAAGTCAGGAAAATAAAAGCCAATCATGGAAGTAGAAAGATAGTACTGAATAAAGAATACCGGAAAATAAGATTAGAAACATTATGGTCCAACCAGGGTTGACTTTAGCAATAAGGTGACCCTGGGAAGCCTGCTGAGCACATGTGGTACATCACTTTATTGTGAAGTTAGAGAGTTGTCACATCTCCTAACATCACTGTGCCTGCCAAACATGGGATATCAAACCTTTATGTTTAAAAACTGTCCTACAGCTTCATATGTCTCATGCTCCTAAATATGCTCTTTTAGTTCCCAGTTCAGGTTGGGTGTTCAGAGTCAAGGTGGTGGAGGTGTCTGACTTAGGTGGATTAGGAGTTAGTAAGATAAAATCCATCTTTCTGTGCAGATATAATGGGGTTTATCTCTAGTAGTATTTCAGTAATTTCAACAGAAGACCAAACTGAAGGTATTTTGAAGTCTTACTCTGATGTCTGAATGGATCAATTTATTTTTAGAAATACTTTATTCTTTGAGAATTGCTGGATGATGGTAGAAGTAACTGTTATTTCTCACTAATTAGATTAGCCAAATAGCCAGAAATTTTAGCCCTCAGAATTTGAAGATGAGAAGTTTCAGAGTAGGAGCACTTATAGGCTAATGTATATGGTTTTGTAACTTAGGAAAATGATGAAGGTGCTTGAATTATTTTGCTCTTGGAGTCACTTAATATCTATTTTTAGCTATTTCAGAGTCTCTGTACAGGATACTTCTGATCTTGCTAATTCACTTGTGTATAGAATGAAATAAATGTTTTTTGAGTACTAAAAAATTCAAACACACATTTTTTTATTGAACTGGTTGTTTATGACTGGAGGCAATTCCTCCTTAGTGGTGAGACAGTTTGTTTATGAATTATACCAAGGAATAAATTGAGTGAATCTTCCAGAATATTTTCAACTGAAATTTGTGGTCATTCAACATCATTAAAACATATTAATGAATCCTCCATTCAACAGACATTTATTGACACTTATGAGTTTTTAAAAAACCTAACCAGAGGTATTTAAGAAATGCTAACATATAAAAATTAGGTAGAGAATAATGTACTAATTGCTACAGTTTAGCAATAAGTAGGTAGTTACCTTTCTAGGAAACTAATGTGGTATTTTTTTTTTACACTGTTGGAGGGAAAGACTTCTGTTTATTGACAGTTCACAATAAATGTCATTCAAGATGGGGAATCAGAGCAGTCCTTAGAAAACCACAGAACTCTGTGAAAAAAGAAAGGCTTCTGGTTAGTGACTGTTTATGACTCTTTTATAAGCTACTGCTGTACTTGAAAGCCAGTGAGCCCCTAGGCAGACTGTGTAGACAATTTCAGAGATTCCAGGTGAAACAGGTGCCTCATCTTGTGGCATTTGTGGGAGGAGTCTGGAGGATGATTAAAGTTTACTAACCACCTTGAGGATTTCTTCCACATCTTTTGTAGGGACCCAATTTTGCCATTTTCTCCTCACTAACCTCTTTAAGTCTTTTTTCTCCCTTCCAATTAATTTTTAAAATATTTCTCCAAGAAACTGTATTATGAACCTCCTGCTTGGACTAAAATATTGAAATAGCTTTTTTATGCACTGAAGACTGACCTGAGGCACCTTACTTTTTTTTTTTCAAGTTATGTTCACTACTTGCTAGTGATTTATACTCCCATCAAGTGGACAAGACATAACCTACCTGCCCATCTATTTACTCACTCCTTGCATTCATGGAGCCATGCATTCATCTCTTATGAGTTGTGTATAGTAACTTGGGTATCATGTTGGATGTTGTTAGTGCAATAATAAATAGTTAATCCATAAAAGGAACCTAGATCCTAAAGAGAATATATGGATACAAGGAAATACAGTACAAAAACAGGTACTGTCAGGCAAGAATGATATATAATGGTGTGAGAGCCCAGAGGAAAGGCGTTAACTGTGGGATTCTCAGAAGGCTTTGAATGACAAATGACATTGGAAGAGTATGGTCAAGATGGACATGGACACACACACACACATGCACATGCATACACATACACATGCACACACACATGCACACCCTTACGCACACATACACACACACTCACACATGCATACACCCATGCATACACATATACATACATACACACACATGCACACACACACACAGAAGTATGGTTTTGGAAATAGAAGATATCTTGGTAAAGTTTTAGAGCTTTCAGTGAAAAATTAAACACAAGGAAAGATCTAATCAAAACATATTGAGGCATATTTTTGAATCTAAAAATTCTCTAGACTTTCCTAATGCTGCAACCCTTTGTGGTGACCCCCCAACCATAAAATTATTTTCATTGTTACTTCATAACTGTAATTTTGCTACTGTTAAGAACTATAATGAAAATATTTTTGGAGATAGAGGTTTGGCAAAGGGGTTGGGACCCACAGGTTGAGAATTGCTGCTCTAGAAGCTAATAGATAACAGAGAAAGCTGATAGGCGGTTCCAAGCCCAAATTACACAAAAAGATTATTTTAAAAGTACTGTTCTGAGATCAGTGAAGAATAGTCTTTAAAGCCTGGAATGGAGAGAGCCTCCAGGAATGATGAGTACTATGTGAGGCCCGTGATGATTCATAAAAGTTCCTAGACTCAGGCACTTCTGAAGTAGGAGCCTAAGTTATTTACCAAGGAAATGCAAACCGAGTGTGAACTTGGGAAAAATCCCATGTAATGCTTACAAGGTAAGACTATGTACAGGAAGGTACCATATAACTATCCTAGCATAAGGAACATAAGTATCCCATAAATGTTGCTGTGCTGCCAATGCTTACTAAATGGAATATATTTTTAGGTTTTATTTCTTCTGTTACCTAGAGTCTGACTAGAAAGAAGAGTTAGGTTGCTACTGTGTGAGGGTTTTCAGGGTTTGTGATACAGGGGCACCCTATTTCTGGTCTATGGTTGCTGCAGCTAAATTGTTGGTTTCTAGTCAACAGGCTTTGGTGTCAGGCCTCATTTTTGAAATCACATGGGTACTGAGGACAGGTGAATGTGTGGTCAGTACAGAAGGTTCTGCTTTTGCTTGAATGAAGATGCAGTTACCTTTCGTATAAGCCTTTTAAAGGATGGTGATAATGATAACACCATACCAGAGATTCAGGTCAGGTAAGAGAGTTTTGTTTGTTGGTTTACTTTTTTTTTTTAACCTTTATATATTATGTGGGCATGGGTGTGCACATGCATGCCACAGTATACCTATGGAAGGCTGAGGCCGACTTGCAAGAGTTGGTTCTTTCCTTCTACCATATGTGTTACAGTGATGTAATTCCAATAATCAGACTGGACAACCAGCACCCATAGCCACACAACCACCTTACCAACCCAATGCAAGTTTTAACAAGAGTCTCTTTTGGTTCAAGTTTATAGATATACAAGGTTTAGGGGTTGTATCTGATAATATTCTTAATATCAGAGTCTTAAATTAGCTTAGAGCATTCCATTGTGTGTGTATGTGTGTATGCATGTGTGTGTGTATGTGTGTGTACGTGTGTGTGTGTGTGATCTTTCTCCCTCAGCCTATAAAGCTTTCAAGAACTGAAGTTCCACTTCAATGACTTTAATTCTAATCACCTCCCAAAACCCTACTCAAAATGCCATCATGGTATGAAGCTTCTTCTTTTAAGATACAACATGATTTTGGTGTTAAGCCATATTCAAACAGTAGCACTGTTCTGCCATATGTAGTCTTCTGAATATCTACAGTTTGCTGTTTAGTTCTCCAGTTTCTTCTCTTTCCATGATGCTTTTGTTGTGAATTGATTCCCACTTTTCTGATATCTTAATTTTCTTGCCTTTCTAGGGATGCTTATTAAATGAAATCTCATATTTGTTCTCTGGCTTTGTTGAGATTTTTGTAAGGGCAGAGGGCTGAGCATATATGTTTAGTCAGCCATAAGCTATCTGCTTTTTTGTCTAATTCATAACCACCATTCCTTTATAACACAAGGAAACTATTATTTATTAAGGTAATTTCACAGCCACATGTTAAAAGTGTACTGGATTGTAAGGGTAGTAACTATTGTAAGGTAGTAACTATTTTAACAGAAGAAACTACTGTAAGAGTAGAAACTGTTGTTTTCTGACCTATCTGGTATTTAAGGCAGTACCAGTCCCCAAGGAATATACTTAGAAATATCATTTTGTGCCTTTGTCCAAAACAGTTCCACCTGCTACAGTATTCCACACTCCCACCACAGTTATCTTGGTGAGGTACTTTCAGGGTACCTTTATTGACCATGACTTACAAGCAATGTTGTCACTTTAGCAAAGAAAAGACGTTCTTCACAGCCTAGCAGATAACTTTGATTTGTCTGGCTGTGTGACACAGTGTTTAAATGCTTTTTCCCTCTATTTTAAGTCTAGAGCAAAACACAGAACAGATTCAATGACACTACTTAGGGACCTTTATAAATGGCTCCTGGGATCTGGGATCCTGGTATATCTGATTTCAAGCCAAAACAAAAGAAATTTCTATAGATTGGATATTAAAGTAGCCCATGGCAGCAGAGGAAAAGGGTGTTCCAGTTTATCAGTGACCAGATAGACTATAAATAGTAGGGATATGAAGTCATTTGTTTAAAAGAACCCTTGCCTAACTTTCGCAAACATTGAATAGACTTAAGTCAGAGAGGCTCCTGTTCTATGTTCTCTTCAAATGCAGAAGCTGAGCAGAGCTGTGAGCAGGAATCTACAGGAGAGGCAGTGCCCATTCTCAGTGCTCTAGCTGATTGAGGAGAAGAGAAAGCTTCCAACATCTGCCAGTTCAAGAACAACTGCAGATGACTCCAAGGTCAGCTTGATTTCTTATACCACACTCACCCACAGGGTAATGAATTCCACCCAGGAAAACAGAGACATCACCCACACCCTCTTCCAAGATGGTGTGCTTCTGCCTAAGCCAGGGAGCTGAGAAGACAAATACAAGGGGTCTATATGCAAGATGGAGCTAAGGACAGTATGTGGTATTCAACAAGTTAATTATTGAAGGAAGACAGGTACCCTGGAGAATAATTGCCCAGAGAACATCTTAATGGACAGGGATAAAGACTGTAGAAGAAAGTGAGATGGGGACCTTGATATTTTATTATTTTCTCAATGCAGGGAAAATTGTGTTGTACTTGCTTCACAGATATACCTTTCTGATTCCCAATGTTGTAATTTTTCAAAGAAACTTTAACAGAAGGGCTGACCCCAATCTCCCTAAGGTTGGTTTACTGTTTATCACAATTATGTTCACTCTTCTCTCTGGCACATTTGCTTAGATGGAGTCTACAGCATTTGTAACCAACAGACTATGGGTTCTAACTTCACTATAGCCTGTTGTTCAAACTAATTTTTTTTCTTCCATTAAATGATGCTTTATCAGTCTCATTACATCTTTAGTCATCTTTGTAATATTAAAATGTAGGTGTGACTGAGATCAGCCAGCTTGGTCACCCATCTGGAGAGGAGCGCCCACTAGAGCAGATCTAGCCCATGAGTAGATTCAGCCCATAGCTCCAGCCACAGATCAGTGGCCCCGCCTGTCTGCCTGATATCCAGCCTGCATGCAGACCTGTACACCCAACAGGGAAAAACAGCACCACCACAAGAGGAAAGGTAAGTAAGGTTTTTTTTTTTTCGGAGTTTCCAACATGGCGGCACAGTGTGCATTGTAGCTGAGAGGCAGAGACCTAACCCAGTCACAGCAAAATAATTAGGAGCCAAGACTGATTGCAAACAGAGCTGGTGACTATGTGTTCTCCACAAATATTGGGGCAGGTCACTAACCCTAGCACCCAAACATTTGAGGGAGTCAGCAACAGACACTGGTCTGGGGTGGAGCTCCCTGCCTGCAAGGTCAGCCTAGCTGCTGAACCAGAGCAACTGGGTCACTGAGGGGACAACACAGGCCCAATCACAACTCTACCTGCCTTTCTGGTAGAGAACTGCCAGCTTCCTGGTCCTCAGAGGAGAGACCCTTCCAACTTCAATCCCCTTTATATTGGTCCAGTTGGGTCACAACCAGTTGAGGAGAGAAGCAGTCACTCTCCTCTCCAAGAGCCAGTCTGTTACAGGAACCTGCCCACCATCTGGAGGTGGACACCAGGATCTCAGGATCATCCACCCCCCGGGGACAGGGAGTTTTCCTGAGCACCAAGGTCAACTGACAAAAGAAACAAACAGACAACACCAGGGTAAATCAGATGACAAAAGGTCAGAGCAAAAACATGGTAAAAAACCAAAAACAAAAAAAACAAAACAAACAAACAAACAAAAAAAGCAATATGATGCCTCCAGAACCTAGCAATAATGCTGCAGACAACTCTGGATATCCTAATATGATTGAAACAAAGGAAAATGACCTTAATCCTATGCTTATATTAATAATAGAAGGCCTAAGGGAGGAAATCAAATACCTCAGAGAGCAACAACAAAGTACTGCAAAGGAGGTGATGGAAATGAATAAAGCGCTTAAAGGAATGGAAGACCTAAAAAGGGAAGTTGAAGCAATGAAGAAAATCCAATCGGAGACATCCATAGAACTGGAAAACCTTAAGAAAAGAACAGGAACTACAGACACAAGCATCACCAACAGAATACAAGAGACGAAAGAAAAAATTTCAGGCACAGAGGATAAAATTGAAGAAATTTAATCATCTGTCAAAGAAAATGTCAAATCTAAAAAAGTCCTGACACAAAACCTTCAGAAAATCAAAGACACAATGAAAAGATGAAATCTCAGAATAATAGGAATAGAAGAAAGAGAAGAGTCCCACCTCCATGGACCAGAAAATATCTTCAACAAAATCATTGAAGAGAATTTCCCAAATCTAAAAAAATATATGCCTATTACTGTACAAGAAGCTTAAAGAACTCCAAATAGGTTAGATCAGAAAAGAAAATCTTCCTGCCACATAATAATCAAAACAATAAATGTACAGAATAAAGAAAGATTATTTAAAGCTGCTACAGAAAAGGGTCCAGTAACATAAAATGGCAAACCTATCAGAATCATACCTGACTTTTCTTCAGAGACACTAAAAGCCAGAAGGACCTGGACAGATGTCTTATAGACCCTAAAAAAACCACAAATGCCAGGCTAGACTACTATTCCCAGCAAAACTGTCAATCAACATAGATGGAGAAAACAAGATATTCCATGACAAAGCTAAATTAAAACAATATCTATGCACAAATCCAGCTCTACAGAAGATGTTGGAAGGTAAACTCCAACCCAAAGAGGTTAACTTCACACAAGAAAGCACAGGAGGCAAATTGCGTGCCTGCAGCAAAACCAAAAGAAGAGAAGCTCACTCACACACTATTTCCACCAATATCAAGATGGCAGGAAGTAACAATCAGTGGTCATTAATATCTCTCAACATCAATGGACTCAATTCCCTAATAAAAAGACACAGGCTAGCAGAATGGATGTGAAAACAAAATCCCACATACTGCTGTTTACAAGAAACACACTTCAGCAAAAAAAAAAAAAAAAAAAAGCATTATCTCCAAGTAAAGGGTTGGAAAAAGATATACCAAGTAAATGGACCCAAGAAACAGCCTGGAGTGGCCATTCTAGTATGCACTAAATTGGACTTTCAACCAACATTAATCAAAAGAGATGGGGAAGGACACTACATACTCATCAAAGGAAAAATCCACCAAGATGAAATCTCAATACTGAACATCTATGTCCCAAAGGTAAGACCACCCACATTTGTTAAAGAAACACTACTGAAGCTCAAATCCCACATTGAACCTCACACATTAATAGTGGGAGACTTCAACACACCACTCTCACCACTGGACAGATCAACGATGCAGAAAACAAACAGAGAAATAATGAACCTCACAAATGTCATGAATCAAATGGACCTAATTGATATCTACAGAACATTTCACCCCAAAACAAAAGAATACACATTCTTCTCAGCACCTCATGGAACATTCTCCAAAATCAACCATATAGTCGGTCACAAAGCAAGCCTCAACAGATACAGGAAAACTGAAATTACCCCCTGTAACTTATCAGACCATCATGGAATAAAGCTAGACTTCAACAATAACAAAAACAACAGAGAGCCTGCAAAAACATGGAAACTGAACAACTCTATACTCAATGACTGCTGGTTCAGGGAAGAAATAAAAAAAGAAATTAAAGTCTTCTTAGAACTCAATGAAAATGAAGGCACAACATACCCAAACTTATGGGACACATTTGAAAGCAGTGCTAAGAGGAAAGTTTATAGCACTAAGTGCCTTCAAAAAGAAACTGGAGAGTTCCCATACTAGCCACCTAAAAGCACACCTGAAGGAGCTAGAACAAAAAGAAGCAAACACTCCCAACAGGAGCAGATGAGAGGAAATTATCAAACTCAGGGCTGAAATCAACTTAGAAACAAAAAGAACAGTACAAAGAATCGACAAAACCATGAGTTGGTTCTTTGAGAAAATCAACAAAGTAGATAAGCCCTTAGCTAACCTAACTAAAAGGCAGAGAGAAAATACCCCACATCAACAAAATCAGAAATGAAAAGGGGGAAATAACAACAGACATTGAGGAAATCTAAAGAATCATTAGGTCCTACTTCAAGAGCTTGTACTCCACAAAATTGGAAAATCTAAATGAAATGGACAATTTTCTTGATAGGTGCATAAGTCCAGCTCTACAGAAGATGTTGGAAGGTTAAATCAATAACAGGTAAACAAATTAAACAGTCCTATAACCCTTAAGGAAATAGAAGAAGTCATTTGAAGTCTTCCAACCATAAAAAAGCCCAGGGCCAGATGGTTTCAGCACAGAATTCTACCAGACATTCAAAGAAGTGCTAACACCAATATTTTTCAAACTCTTCCACAACATGAAACAGAAGGAATACTGCCAAACACATTCTATGAGGCCACAGTCACCCTGATACCTAAACCTCACAATGACCCAGTGGAGAAAGAAAATTTCAGACCAATTTCCCTTATGAATATGGATGCAAAGATACTTAATAAAATACTTGCAAACCAGATCCAAGATTATATCAAAAGTATCATTCACCATGATCAAGTAGGCTTCATCCCAGGGATGCAGGGGTGGTTCAACATTAGAAAATCCATCAATGTAATCCACCACATAAACAAGCTGAAAGAAAAGAACCACATGATCATCTCAATGGATGCTGAAAAAGCTTTTGACAAAATATAGCACCCCTGCATATTAAAAGTCTTGGAGAGATCAGGCAAACAAGGACCATATTTAAACATAATAAAGGCAATTTACAACAGGCCAATAGCCAACATCAAACTAAATGGAGAGAAACTTAAAGCATTTCCTCTAAAATCAAGGAGAAGGCAAGGCTGCCCACTCTCTCCATATCTCTTCAACATAGTACTTGAAGTTTTAGCTAGAGCAATAAGACAACTAAAGGAGATCAAGGGGATACCAATTGGAAAGAAAGAAGTCAAAGTATCCCTATTTGCAGATGATATGATAGTATATACATAAGTGACCCCAAAAATTCCACCAGAGAACTCCTACAGATGATGAATTCCTAAAGCAGGATGGTTGAATACAAAATTAATTTAAAAAATCAGTAGCCCTTCTTTACACAAAAGATAAATGGGCTGAGAAAGAAATAAGAGAATCAACACCCTTCACAATAGCCACAAATAATATAAAATACCTGGGGTTAACTCTAACCAAGCAAGTGAAAGACCTGTATGATAAGAACTTCAAGTCCCTGAAGAAAGAAATTGAAGAAGTTATCAGAAGATGGAAAGATCTCCCTTGCTCATGGATAGGTAGGATCAACATAATAAAAATGGCCATCTTACCAAAGCAATATACAGATTCATTGTGATTCCTATCCAAATACTAACTCAATTTTTTACAGAACTGGAAAAAAAATTCTCAACTTCATATGGAATAACAAAAGACACAGAATAGCTAAATCAGTCATGTACAATAACAAAACATCTGGAGGTATCACCATCCCAGATTTCAAGCTGTACTACAGAGCAATACTAATCAAAACAGCATGGTACTGGTATAGGAACAGACCAGTTGACCAATGGAATCGAACTGAAGACCCAGAAATAAACCCACACACCTAAGATCACTTAAATTTTGACAAAGAAGCCAAAATCATACAATGGAAAAAGGAAAGCATCTTCAATATATGGTGCTAGTCTAACTGGATGTCAACATGTAGAAGAATGCAAATAGATCCATACTTATCACCCTGTACAAAACTTAAGTGTAAGTGGATCAAAGATCTCAACATAAATCTGGACACACTAACATTAATAGAAAGTTATTAAATTTAAAGAGAAAGTGGAGAAAAGCCTGGAACTCATTGGCACTCGTAGCAATTTCCTGAACAGAACACCAATCGCTCAGGCGCTAAAACAAACAATCAATAAATGGAAGTTGAAAAGCTTCTGTAAGGCAAAAGACACTCTCCTTAATACAAAACGGCAGCCTACAGACTGGGAAAGGATCTTCACCAACCCAACATCTAACAGATGGCTAATATCCAAAATATATAAAGAACTGAAGAAATTAAACATCAAAAAAAATCAAATAACCCCATCAATAAATGGGGTACAGAGCTAAACCGAGAATTCACAGAAGAGGAATCTCTAAAGGCCAAGAGGCACCTGAAGAAATGTTCAACATCTTTGGTCATCAGGGAAATGCAACTTAAAACAACTCTGAGATTCCATCTCACACCTGTCAGAATGGCTAAGATCAAAAACTCAAATGACAGCACATGCTGGCGAGGATGTGGAGAAAGAGGAACACTCCTCCATTGCTGGTGGGAGTGCAAACTTGTGCAACCACTTTGGAAATCAATCTGGAGATATCTTAGAAAATTGGGAATAATTCTACATCAAGACCCAGCCATACCCCTGTTGGGCATATATTCAAAAATATTCGAAACAAAACCACAAGGAGATTGCCTCAGCAATGTTCATAGCAGCTTTATTTGTAATAGCCAGAAACTGGAAGCAACTCAGGTGTCCTTCACTGAAGAATGGATAAAAAACTGGTACATTTATACAATGGAATACTACACAGCTATCAGAAAAGAGGAAATCATGTAATTCGAAACCAAATGGATGGAGGTAGAAAGGCTCATCTTAAGTGAGCTGACTCAGTCCCAGAAAGATAAACATGGTATGTACACTCTTTTTTTTTAAAGAAAAAATGTTTTTATTTTTATCATCAAAAACAAACACAAATAAAAACATAACTGAAAGTGGTTTATACAATAAAAATTTTACCAAAAACAAAGTTCCAATATACCTTATTAAGCTTCCTATCTATTTGGGTGTGTGGGTTGTAGGATAATTATCCTGTGATGTATGGTTAATATCCATTTATAAGAGAGTACATACCTGGTATGTACATTTAATATTATATTTAATATTATAATATTTAATATTATAAATGGATATTGCATATATATCCTAGGAAAAATTTCACTCACCAGTGAGTGAGTCATGGAATCTGCTGCAGGTTAGTGAAAAACCACACCCTAGATGGTGTGCCTTATCAAGCTCCAGTACAAGTGGAAGCTCTTGGCCCTCACATGACTGAAGATCTGAGGGAGTATGATGTGTGAGGGCCCACCTTATCTGAGGAAGAGAGTACCAAGTAGAGGAACAAGGAGGGAGGGAGGGAAGGAGAGAAGAAGGGAGGAGCCAGGAGTGGAGGAGGGAGGAAACTATGTTCTAGAAGTAAATAATACTTTTCAAGAAAAGAGTAAATACGCTTAAAGAATATAATAAAAATACAATATAAAATTCTCCAACTATAATTTACCAAAGGTATACTTGCCTTACTGGCATAAAAAGAAAATGGCCTTAATTTCAGATTAGAATGTTAGACTGCAGGTGGCCACATAGATTACACAAACTTGATAGCAGCTTAAAAGTTTTTTTTTTTTGAGGTTTAGGATATTTCCATGGTTTGGCATTAAAAAGCAGGTAACAGGTTTAAAACACTGTAAATAAATTAAAGGTTACAGCTGTTCAACCTGGTTTTATAAACCTCCAAGAGTTGAAAAAACTTAGAGCTAAGGTAAAATACATGAAATGCGTGGTGTTAATCCATGCCTTTAACTCCAGCAGAGATAGGAGGATCACTATAGAGTTAGTTGTCTTATAAATTCTAGAGTTACAAGGAACAGGATGGTACACACCCTTAATCCCATCATTTGAGGATATACCCTTAATCCCAACACACTAGAGACAGAAACCTGCAGATCTCAGAGTTCAAGGTCAGCCTGACACAAAGCAAGCTCTAAATATAGAACTTGCTCTGGGAAAAATATCACCTGACCCCCCCAAAAAAAGTTAGTGTCCCAGAGTTAGGATTAGGGTTGGTCTCTGTTCTTATATTTCCAGGAGATTTAATGCATCCATCTAAGGAATCCAGGGACGATTGGACAACTGAAACCTCAAAAGAAAACAGATCAGACACCAAAGAAGACAAGTAGCCCAGAGGATCCAGTCTTGCAGACTTCCTCAATAGTTGTTTCCTCACAACTCTACAATCACAGTGTCTCAAAATTGCTAAGATTGGTCAGCTCCACAGACTGTTCCAGCCAGAACTTCAGTAATACCCTGAAAGTTCAGCTTCTGTCTACAAACTTCTTAGGACATTTAAATAGCTGAGCACAAAATGACTGAACATCAAATGATTCTATTAACATTTTAAACCATTTTTCCATTCTTATTTGGGCCCCAAACAGGTTTACTATGTCCCAAATCAGCAGGAAGTCACTTATGAGAGCGACGTCCCATCCCCAGAAGGTGGGGAGAGTGTTTTTCTCCCTTTGGTCATTTGATGGATAATAGAAAATCTTGTTATTTAAGTGGAGAGATTACAAGCTAGTAAATGGTCTTATTAAATAGGTTTTGGAGGTTAGACCCCAGGATTTCTCTCTTTTTCTTTTCTGTATCCTTCTTTCTCTCCTCTATAGGGGTGAACAGACTTGAGAACAAATGGGGCATAGACATAATATAGGAATGATCAAGAAAAAAGGACAGATTATTGAATATGGCCTTATACCTTTGTATACTGATACAAAATTAATATTATATTTGGCTAAATTGGTATTGATCATTGTATATTAATGCAAAATTAAGATTGTATAGGGCTACATCGGTATTGGTATTGATCTTTGTATATCGATACAAAATTAAGGTTAACTCTTTTTAAGTTATTGTACCTAGGTAATGCCTAAAAATGAAATGTGAAGTTTTGGCCTTTGGTTAGCAACTGTTGTAAACTATTTAGGATAATTAAGAAATGAAAACTAATAGTCATTCAAGCATGTGTCTTTTTAGGTACTAGGGCAGTCTATCACAGTTATTTTCTAAGTTAATCAGAAATCAAGTTGTTAAGAGACAAGCAACATTTGCTTATCCAAATATAAGAGATAGTTAGGTGGTCTTCAAAAACGTCAAGAAATCTGCAGAATATGGCATTCAAAGATATTTTCTTAAGATTTTTTTTTTGATTGAGACATGTGTGCTCCTGACAGCACCCCCTATTCTACTCCAGGCAGAAGATGAGCATCAAAGAATCTCCAATTGGATATGGTTGAATTAGTGGCAAGCCTATCTCTTGGCAAGAAAAATCCCTTGCTTCAACTGTAGACAGAATCCTGTCTAAACAGGACAAAACTTAGAAGCAGGTAAGTCGACATCCTACCTCTGCCATGACAGGGTAGGCAAGTCCTTCATAATTCCTGCTTTACAATCAATGTCTGTGAGAGAAACATGGCCAAAAGGTTGAAGATTGATGCTGTAATGTATGGAGAGAAATTGGGAACTGTTTAGGCAGCCTCTGGTATGTCATTTCTTGTTTTGGAAGCTGTGGGCCCTCAACTTCCTGTATAACCAGATATATTTATCCCTCTCAGGTCTCTGAGGTGGTTGAAGACTAGATAGCTAGAGTCTCATAGTTAAATTTTGAGTTGTTTAGGAATTAAGAGGGTGTTTTGGATCTAAGAAGATGTTTTTAAAATTGTCATGCAAGTTAGTATGAAAGCTGAGTTAGATATACAACTTTAAAGTCATGGAGATGGTTAGATAGTAGAACATTAAAGTCAGGTGCCAAATATGAATGGATTGGACATTGAGAATATATACTAAGCCATATAACTCTCATAATTGTGGCCTAATTATTTCTATTGTTTTGTATTGTATTTATTGTTATAAGAGAAAGAACCATTTGTTGGACTGAAAGGGGGAGCTGTTGGGGAAAAAAGATATACTTTAAACTTAAAAAAAAAAAGAAAGGGCATGGGTAGGTAGGGGGGAAGAGGGTGGGAGGGTGGGACTGGAGGGAGGAGTAGGGAGGGGATTGCAATGGAGATGTAACTTGAAGAAATAAAAAATAAATAAATAAAGTTTAAAAAAATGTAGGTGTGAAGGGAGAGATTAGGGGCCTGTATATCAATAGCTGTTTAAAGTCTCCCATGGTCCGGCAGGTTCAACCTGACCTAATAACTTTTTACAATAGTGTGTTCTTTGATTTAGCAAATAAAAATATAGACCTAAGAGCCAGCAAAGTACCTGCACTTTAGTAAGCCCTCCAAATGATCCCAAAGCATGTTAAACACGAAAAACCCAAGATGAACTACAAAAGCTAATTTTATTAAGCTGTGTATTAGTTAAGGTTTCTATTGCTGTGGAAAAATACTACAACCAAGGAAATTTATAAATGAAAATATTTATTTGGGCTTATGGCTTCAGAGGGTTAGGTCTCATGAGGATGGAACAAAGGGATGGTCACAGTAACAACTGAGAGCTCACATCTTCCATAGGTAGGAAACAGAGAGAAAAAGGGCAATGGTCCCTCAAAGCTCGCATCTTGTGACACACCTCCTCCTACAAGGTTACATCTCCTAATCATTCCTAAATAATTCCACCAACTGGGGACCAAGTATTCAAACCAATGAGCCTATGGGGGCATTCTTATTCAAACCACCCCAAAGTATCAAAATTTGACATTCGAATACATTTTTGTTGTAGTTGTTGTGCCTCTAAGTATTGGGAGTCTTTGCCAGGCACAAGGTCAATCATTTGGGAGGACTCTATGGCACATGACCCTCTACTCATTTTGCTTGGTGTTGTTAAAATACCACATGATCTCCTTGAGAACAGATTGTTAGAAATGCATTGCTTAAGCAAAGGTGAGTGCTTGACCATCAGAATCTACCTGAAATATTTCCTAGTGACTAACCTTGAGCCCTGGCCACAGGAAGTCCTTGTTCTGAGTTTCATTTTATGCCCTCCTAGTTATATGACCTTGAAGAAGTTCTTTAAAATGCTTAAACACCAATTACATTCATTTTGGCACTGACATGACAATAAAAATTCCGACCTTGTGGAACTGTTGAGATGGTTTCTAAGAGCTTCATTGCACGCTAATGTAAGCCAAGTACTCAATTCAGCATTCAGGATACACGATTTCGACAGACAGTGACTGTGATTGTGTCTGGGATGTCCTCCACATGCTTCACCTGTAGCTTAACTGTCCTCATCTGCTTCTAGAGGAAAACGTTTTCCGAAGACCTGCGCTAAGCCAAGAACTCCCAGAATGCAGCTCTTCACCTCCAAGGCCATGGGGTCTACACTACAGTGTTCCCAAGAACTTACCAGGGTCCCCAGTTAGAGGCCACTTCAGGCTTTTGTGTCAATTTTGTATTTTATGTTGGGGAACAACCAGCCTTTGGTTAGGCAACCTTTTGGTCTTTGCCAGTAGTTGAGAGCCTAGAAGAGGTAGTGTGCCTTGGTAGCCTGTGCAGACAGACTTCCCTTAAATATCTTGTCATCTGAACAAGACTGATAATTTCCCAGATGATAATTGCCATCAAACAAAGTTTCTGCCCTTAGTTGGACATCTGAATGTAAGTTAATATTTACTAAAATTTTTATCTAAAAAATAATACATTATACTGAGGTTATTAAGAAGAACATTCAGATGATTTTTTTTTTTTGGAAGTAAAAGAGATTTGAATTTTTTGTCTAAGAAAAACTTTCCCCTTAGCTGATAGTTGTCTATCTGTCCTATGAAGGTTGAAAATAGAACAAAGCCAGGATGGTAGACAATTCACAACAGTAGCTGGAAAAGATGTGTGCTCACCGCATTCCTGCAATGGTGGGACATTATATATCCTTCCTAAGCCTTCAGTTGCCTAACCTGTGAAATCAAGAGCATAGAGAAAACACCTGCTGATTAATGTTTCTGTGGGTGGGGTCGTGATAAAGAAAATGCAACATTTAGTTTGGTGTCCACTAAAACAATTTTATTTGTTGTGTTTAATCTTTAAAGAAGGAAAAGTCAAGGCAGAATTAGATATGCATAAGATTAAGTAGGAGAGTTTGTGAATACAAAGGAAGAATGCAAATGAAGGCTGCAAGAGACATCAGCTCTCAAGGGTGTTCTGAATCCAGTGAGAGCTGAGGAGGAGAGAGGCTTGTCAAAATGACTCTCACCTGGTATATACTTCTCCAACTGTTTTTTAGCTAGACATAGTTGTGCTTTGGAAGCTTGCTTCATTCCATTCCAGTGGGCTTGGGCTAGATCCCTGCTATACTTATTAGTATCTAGGGGAGATGTGATTTTAATGTGAACATGGTGGTTCGAATGGGAGGTTGCTGAGGCTATCAGTCGATTTTATTTCCCACAGTATAAATGCTGAAAAGTACATTTGTATGTACATCAGGATGGATTAGTTATGTCTTTAATTACTGTGGACTGAGCTCAACTCAAGAGAAGTAGCCAAGGGACAGAGCTGCCTAGAGTCCAGTTCTTGCCTGGTTGCTAAGCTATGCAACTATGGTACACACAATTCTTGGAAAGGGCATCTGCCTAATCCACATGGAAGTCTATCTGGGGAAGGGTTTCCAGGCAAGTCATCTTATGCCACACAAAAGCACACTATCTTTAAGCATAAAGTCTCTATGCAAGCATGTATGTACACATGTATGGTTCCAAGGGTCAATAGTGGGGCCTGTCCAGTAAGAATCCACTAGGTTGTTGAGTAAACTACCATGGCAATTCGTATTCATTAACTGATTCTCTGGAGGAAGAGACACCAACTGGGAGCTCCCTTATGACTAAAAATGTGAGCTTTTGTAATTATATCATTTGAATACAAGGATGTCTCTTTTATTAAAAGCAGCCAAACTCATCACCTAGCAGGAAGGGTGAAGTTCTGAAGCCTTAATTTATCTCTGCTTCTTTGTACTCAGCAGTGTCTTTACAAATTGCCTATGAAGTGAAATAACACTGAGAAAAGGCACATGGAAAGTTCCAGAGGGAAGCTTTGTTTTCACTCTGGGTGTGATTCTCCCTTTATTATCAGAAGGAACTGTATCAAACATTCCTGTGACTAGAAACAGTGATTAAAAGCACCTTTTCATTTTATTGTTAAAAAAAAGATGTAAGGTGTTCACACACACACACACACACACACGAACATGTTCTTATTGGACACACAAAAGATCAATTGTACCAGGTTATTCAATCCTCAAGAAACAAATGGAACAATGTGCCCTTGTTACTGACTGATTTTGTGGGACCATAGACAACTGACACAGGTTTGTGTGTGATCCATTTACACCATGGTCATGAATTAGTTAACAGTCTACATAATCTTCATGTGCTGCTCTAAGATTTCAGGTATTTCAAATCTAAATGAAGGCACTTTGCTTATCCTGTGTAAATGGAACTTACAAACAGAACCGCAATTTCATTTAATAGCTATAAACCATTACTCTAATGGTTTGACAAATACCTATGAGGATAGACTGCAATATTTCATCGAAGAAAGGGCTGAATATTAAATAAATGTAACCTCCCAATGGGTTCTACTTTAGCCCCCTACTAATTTTGGAGGGAGGACTTAAAAGCTGAAAGCATTTTAGAGTAAATGTTAGGGGGTGGGTGGGTGCAGCAGATTCTGAGGCACAGATTAGCACTTTATCCTGGTAATCACAAATCCTTTTCTCATCTCCCATTATCACTTCAAACTCATCATCGTCATAAAGTGTAGAACTTAACTCAGGAGTTGGGGACACCATCCCACCACGTCTGACATTCTGTCAGGGGTTTCAACCATTAGCTAATTTCCATCTTCCGTGTTCATACTTACTACATTCCTTGGAAAAACAAAACTAATATTTAACATTTATAGATCTTCTCCTGGATGACAGCAACACTCATCCCAATAACATACAAAGATGACTCATCTTTGGGTGGTGAGAGATTGCATCTAGCATGCTAAATTCACTGACTAAAGAACCATTAAGGGATTTTTTTAAATGAGAAAGCTTGTAGGTTAGAAAATGTGAAGGTTGTGTGGAACCAGAAAAATGATTTCTATAATTATCTTCTGTAATTAAGGCAAATTTTGATGTTGGCTGATTATAGAGTAGGTAAAAAAATATATAGGACAATGCCCCAAGGACAGATGTGTTCAAGGAAACTTTTGATGAGAAAAGGGACAGTGTTCATGCTGGGTACAGTGTAGACTTAGTTTCTTTGGATTCATGAGCTTTCCCCCTCCCCCCCCAGGATGTGTCACGTGCAAGTACTGCATGTGATTATTTATTCTGATGTAAAGGTGGGGGCCTCTGTGAAGACCACAAAATTGATCATGTTGGTAATAACCCCAGCAAAATAATAGCAACTGCAAACCCGTTAATTATAACTGGCTTTGAAAAAAAAAATCTGAAACTGCTTGTAATGGTTGCTTTCATTTTGTAGTTTTGTTTTGTGTTTGACAAGAGGAAAAAAAAAAAGTGCTGAAAGCTGCTGATTATCCAGAAGCAATTACCAGAAAACCAATCAAAAGACAATTTGGATTTTTAGAAAAGTGTGACTTATCAATTTATCCAATGGAGTTTTTTCTTTTTTTCCCCATTTCTAGCTAATTGGATGTGGTTTAAAAAAATCATTTCACAAGAACACCAATTTTTTAAAACTACTAAAACAGACCAATAAGCCACACCAGGGACATGTCTTTCACTGTCAGGACAATAGTAGCTGCCACTACATCTAGTCATTCCCTGAGACTCCTTCGGGCTTCCAGATGTTCTTGTGCTCAGTTGCTGCATCTGCAGCCATTCCTTCAGCAACAAAGTGGGAGTGGGGCAAAGCTGTGTTGTGCTGGAAAAAAAAAAAAGTATCCCAATGAAATTTCTAAATTACATAATATTTCTTCAAATGACAGGAAAAGGATATGAATGCATATAATGAACAGATCTGAGACAGAAATTAATTCCCTTTGTAGCATAATGAGGATTTAAAGAAAAATAAGCAGTACACGAAACATGATCTTCCACCCTCTTACCTCCCTGAGTCCCACCAGTGTACCCTGGATCTGTTACACAAGTGTATACAGTTGAACAACAGTTCTTACTGGAACCCACTCAACTCTGTCAGTCTATCTGTCTATCTGTCTATCTATCTATCTATCTATCTATCTATCTATCTATCTATCTATCT
>CAJQZJ010031998.1:10887935-10908280 GCA_907164525.1 Lophiomys imhausi | reverse complement strand
TAGAAACTTCTATAGGAAACCTACACATAGAAACTTCTATAGGAAACTTACACATAGAAACTTCTATAGGAAAGCAACACAGCTGCAGAATGAAAACACAATTCGCTCCTCGTTAAGAAATCAGGGAGAGAGCAGAATGTTTGCATGCTTTTTCCCTTTACCAATAATTTGATCAAGATCGTGTATTTTTTCCTAGTATGTTTTAATGATAAGAATTGGTCTCCTTCATTTACCATCCTTTGGCCCTCGTACCAGCTCTGACTGATGGCTTTTACCCCTCAAGTGGTCCTTTTTTGTTAAATTTGGATTCTATGTATATTTGTTTCTCTCTTGTTTTTTTTTTTTTTACTACTCATTCTTGTTCCTCTCACCCCATCTTTCCAGACCCACCCTCCCCAACACGGTTCCCTTTTTACTTTCCAGGTAAGAGAGAGAACATGAGTATGCACTCCCTGGCTCTGAATGTCATAAGATGGGAGATCAAAAACAAATTTAACTTTCATTTTCCTAATGCTGAAAGTAGCAAGCGTTTTCTCGAGTACCCACTGGCCATCAGTATTTCTTTTTTGAGGTATGTCTACTCAATTTGTTGGGCCACTTGTTGATTGTATGATTCAGTTTTTAATTTTTTGCAATACTTTAGGAATCGTAGGTATTAATATCCTGTCAGGTATGTAGTTAGCTAAGATATTTTCACATTCTGTGCTCATTTCTTCACTGTGATAGGAAAGACAAGAGTCTACAATTCAGCTAGCCTACCCACATCCTCACTTATCCTCTCTACTGTGCATATAATTGTACATGTCCAACTTTCAAGGACCAAGAAGGAAGTTGCTCCAAAGTCTTAATGACAAATGATAATGATGACGTGGGGATGGGGAACACTTGCACATCAATGGTGGAGGATTTCCACTTGTGTAGCCACTGTGGAAATCAGTACAGAGTTTCTTCAAAAAATGAAAAGGTGAACTACTATATAACACTGTTACCCTGCCTCTGAATATATACCCAAAGTCCTATAAGTCAACACACCATGGAAAGATTTGCACACCCATTTTTAATTATTCACAATCACTAGCAAACAGAACTAGCCTAGATGCTCATCAAAAGATGGCTTTATAAAGAAAATATGGTAAATACACATAAGGAATTTTATATAAATAAAATATAAATCATGACATATGAAAGAAAATGG
Organism: Lophiomys imhausi; assembly: GCA_907164525.1. Lineage (NCBI taxonomy): Eukaryota > Metazoa > Chordata > Mammalia > Rodentia > Muridae > Lophiomys > Lophiomys imhausi. The sequence continues at coordinate 10,907,085 of CAJQZJ010031998.1, read as the reverse complement.
GTAGAAGAGAAAATAATTACTACATATATAGTAATTATTTATGATAGATATCTTGAACTTACTCTTCCTGTCCAAATTTGATATCCTTTAGTTAACATGTCTCTAATCCTCAGACTTTGGTAAGTACCATTATATCCTCTGTTTCTAAAAGTCTTTAATCTTTAGATTTTCAGATAGTCCACATATGACTGAGCTCATGTGGTGTGTTTCTTTCTTTGCCTGGATAATGAACTCAATGTCTTCTAGCTTCAAGTTATAAATGATAGGATTTCCTTTAAGTGTGTGTGTGTTTGTGTGTATGTGAAATATATCTGTACGTATTTGTATATGGGCATATCCACATACATGTATGTGTGCGTATGTGGAGGCCAAGGGACAACATTCAACATTTTCCTTTTTCTACCTTATTTTTGAGACAGGGCCTCTTATTGAAGTTGTAGCTGACTGATTGGCTAGAGTAGCTGGTCTCTAATTCCAGGATCCATGCATCTCTATTCCCAAAGCACAGGGGTTGCACACATGCCCACTTTTTATATGGTCTCTGGGGATTCACACTCAGGTCCTCATGCTTGAACACTAGATAGTTTACCAAAGGAATCATCTTCTGAGGCCAAGGTTTTCCTTATTTTTGACCACATGTCTTGAGTATATATACTACATTTTCTTTTACCATTCATCAGTTGAAGGGCGTTAAGGTTTATTTGTTATATGTCTTGGATGTTGTAAATAATGCCACAATGAATAGAAGCTGGAAAAAGTGTAGATGTCATGTTGATATACCAATGCCATATTCTTTGCATAGATACAAAATGTGGGTTGCTGGGTCATGTGACATTTCTCTAAAGTTTCACAATATTGTCTCTGGAATGTTTACAAAGGACATTTGCTTTCCTTGACCACTATGGAGGTCAGTCTGGCGATATCTTAGGAAACTTGGAATAGCTCTGCCTCCGGACCCAGCCATACCACTTCCGGGTATACATCCAAATGATTCCTCACCAAACCACAAGGACATTTCCTCATCTATGTTCATAGCAGCCTTATTTGTAGTAGCTAGAAACTGGAAACAACCCAGATGTCCCTCAACCGAAGAATGGATTAAAAAACTGTGGTACATCTACACAATGGAATACTACTCAGCTATCAGAAACAATGAACTCATGCAATTTGCAGACAAATGGATGGAACTTGAGAAGCTCATCCTGAGTGAGCTAACCCAGACCCAGAAGGGTGCACATGGCATCTATTCACTTATTCTTGGATTTTAGCCATATAGTATGGGATAAGTATACTACAACCAATGCACCAAAGGGAACAGGAACATAGACTTTGTTAGCTGTCAATGAGACACTTTGCCCTAGTGGTGCTGCCTTGTAGGCCCCCAGTGTATGCAGAGGCTCTTGGCCCTCATATGACTGCTGAACTGGGGAGGGGGACTGATATGTAGGGACACTCCACTCCAGAGGAGTGGGATGGAAGGAATAGGGGGTAGAAGGTGGGAGGGCAGGACTGGGAGGGGTGAAAAGAGGGAACTGTGATGGAGATGTAACCTGAAGTAGTAAATAAATATTAAAGAAAGAAATACTCTCAATGTTCTGAGGATGAAAACATTCAAATTGAATTATTGTTAAGTACTGAAAAATTTGAAATACACTGTTTTGTTTCTTAAGATTATGAGATTTATTAGAAATATTCCCTTCCATGTTATATTTAATTCTGTTGACTGTCATTTCCAGTTTTTCATCATATACTTTCTCTTTATAGTCATAATAACATACCTCCTTTTTCATCACATATATACACTATATACTGTCTAAGTTTCTAGATAGTTTCATTAGACTTACTGCACGTATCAGTGTCTTTAAAGTGGGTACTTGGTGAGGGAGTATGAAAAAGTAAGTGAACACTTAAACTTCATAACCCATATTCTCATATATGGCATGTCCATAATAAATAAAGGGTACTAGTTAATTACAGATTCATTCCATTGGTTATGTGTAATCCCACTCATGTAGGTCAGGTTCATACAGAAGGTGGAAAATTCATCTTTGATGGAATAATTTTGAAATATCCTGAATCAAAACAACAATGCTTTGAAAGCCACTGAAAATCACTGAAATTTCAAGCTGAGTTTCTTTCTTTGGGTTATAGATTCTGTAAGATCAAAACTGAAATTGCTTTGCCCAAATTTGGAAGAGCTAATTGAAACTGGATTGCAAAATCTGACTCCCTATTGACTGTTCATGTTTCTTTTGAATATCTTCATCTGTAAATATCTATGACGGGTTAGGAACCTTTCCTAAATAATCCCTGTGCAGACATGTGCATAAAAATAGCTCGTCAAATTGGTTAAGAGGGAAGCTCAGTGTTGCCTGGTCCATCTCCCTACACAGACACATTTTGACACAGTGTATTTGAGTGCTAATAATGACATTAGAAGATGTTGGAGAGAGATCTAATTCAGCATGCAGAAGTGACTTTGCTGTCATCTCCTATTTTCTGTACAATTGACAGCAGATACTTGGGGCTGAATTTTTATTTCAGGTCAAATTTTCAAGGCATGAGGCTGTCTGTTAGGAACAGATAAGACCAAAACCAATACGAGAGTACTTGTTGGAAGTGTCAGTGGTGCTGAGAATTTGAAAGGGATGCTTCAGTTTTCTGTTTAGGACATGACATAACAACATATGTTTTAGCAACAAGAAAAACCGACCAGAAGTTTCCTGTCATTTTTCTATGGTTCCTACTGGGGAGACTTCAGAAAGGAAGTCAAATTTCTTTGGGAGAAGAGATGATTTTTTTTCTAAAACACCTGTATATAGTCCTTTCTTTTCATTTTATTTTCCCCTAGCCAATATTCCCCAGAGTAATCCAAATAAATGCAACTTGCTGGTAATTCTTAAATTTTAACAGAACAATAAGCCTCAGCATTTCATGTTCATTGGCTAAAAGGAGGTAGAACTGGGTGGATGTAGCAGATGAAAACCTTTTGGAAATGAAAAGATGAAGGTTCAGAAAATTATTCACATGGACGGACCAATCAAGTTAAATGGGAAACTAAGGCGAATCTCAAAGGATGCTCTGTCAGTGTTCTGGGTTGGCCGGTAGATTCCTGACAGTCACCTGACTGGCAAGCACATGCCTGCTTCCTTCAGCCCAGACACGCCAAGTTAATTGTTACCTTGTCAATCTACACTTAGTACTAACATTTGGTTCTTCAAAGCCATGGGTGTTTTTCTATTATCTTTTGTTACTTTACATTTATTTTATTTACTAACAGAACAAATGTCTTGCCATTGAAGTAAAAATTCTGGACATTTTCACAATCCTAACCTGAGTAAGGTGGCTCTTCCCCAGACAAACTGCTAGTGCTCAAAGCCTTGTGCACTTGGAAGTCACTGGTTCTTCTTGCCTTTTCTTGACCTGTTTTATTTTTATTAGTATCACTGTTGAAAAACTTCCTGTGGTATTTGAATCAAAATCTGTCATCCTAGTTTCTCTTCAAGAAAGAATGATTTACAGCCCAACAAACACATAAAGATTCCATTTGATGTATAGCTTTCAATGAGTCACCATTATAGATGGCTCCCTCTTTGAAATAGAACCCTAAGGGGAACCCTAAATTCCAAACTTGACCCTCACTTACAGTAGACTCGATTTGCAGTTTGTAACACACGTGAACCCCCATGAACTAATATGTCTCAGTAGACTCATGTCCCCTGCTACACACGTTTTCCTGCAGGTGAGGATGCAAGCCTGGGATGAGCACATCGATTTTTTTTTAATACATTTATTCTTACAGTTGGATTTCTTTCTAACATTCTACCTAAACAGTAGGTTTTACAACATTATTGATACAAGGTCTTCTTTGTACAAACACATCTCCTTTAGCAGTTCATGAAAGCATCGTTGCTTTCATATGTGTTTATTCTACTTGTATAAAGCACAACTCTAAAGCTATGGCCTACTCCATTCTAAGTAGACAACAATTTTCTCCACAAGGTAGTATTACCTTTAAAAAAAAATACAGTCTCTTTGGAAATTTACGTACAAATTCCAAGAATTAACCATTGCCCCAACATTTCTAAAAACTTGTCTATTTGAATTTTCTTTGGAGCCAGAATATAATTGCAAGGAAAACACTTCATTTTTTAACTACCAACTCACTAATTTATAATCAATCACCATTATTTACCAACAGTGCTATTAAGTGTCATCATTATTATCTTCTTCTATCAATGGTCTAGTTATAAGAATTGATTGCAATGATCTTTCAATTGTAAACAGTAAAAAAACCTGTTACAAAAGGACAAAGAGCCATCATATGCTGGTGGATAGCTAAGTGAAAAAGTTCCTGTCTCCATGTGCAACTTGGTTCTTTGATTAGAAGTTTTTTTAAATTCTCTCTCTCTCTCTCTCTCTCTCTCTCTCTCTCTCTGTGTGTGTGTGTGTGTGTGTGTGTGTGTGAGAGAGAGAGAGAGAGAGAGAGAGAGAGAGAGAGAGAGAGAGAGAGAAAGAAAGAAAGAGAGAGAGAGAGACTGTGTGTGAGTATATGCCATGTGTGTGATGTTGCCTCTGAAGACCAGAAGAGGGCACTGGATTCTCTGGAGCTTGAGTAATGTGTTTATTATTTTAGGTGTGCTGAGAAGTGGTCTCAGGACTGCAAGAGCAGTGGGTGCTGTTTACTTATGAGCCTCCTTTTCAGCTCCTGGGAATCATTTTTTAATCTATGAGATTATTACCAGGCTAGAAGCAATACTTCCAAAATATTTTTGGGGGGTCATATAACATTACATAAATTATCTACATAAGTTTTATATCTTTATTCAGTAAATTGAGCTGCAATTTATATACAAGAATTTTTCCCTGACTGATCTTTCTGATTTGTTTTACCTTCAAGTAAGCAGTGAGCACCCAGAGCTGTCAGGACATTACAGGTTGTTTAGTTTTCTCGTTCTATTGGAAATGTTTTCTGTGAACCATTTGCTCCCTAAACAGTCCCAGATGAATATACACACCCAGGTGTGTGCACCCAAACACACACACAGTTTGAAAACGTTTGTATTCATTAACAAACTCATGCATTATTAACAAATTCCTGCGTACTCTTGTAGCTAACACCTTGTTTTCCCTTTAGACTGGCCTTTCCCTGTGCAGGAAGGGAATTTCTAAGAGTGGGGGAAGCAAGCAGGGGATGGTTACCATTAGAGGGTTGCTTTTGTCGTTGGAATATTGCTGAAAGCATTTGCATGGTGAAACTTTTAAGGCATATCTACTTTGTGGGTACCTGTAGAGATAGATGTTTAACATAAAGACAGGAAAAAATATGTTTTTTGAAGGTGGATAGCAAGATGAAAAGACCTTTAGTGAGACAACAGCTTGTCAAGTCTTCTCCAAATAGTTAATAGGCTATCCTAGGGAATAGCATAATACAGCATGACCTCTCTCAGTTTTCTCCCCCAGAGCCTGGTGAGCAAGGAAGAGCAGATTAATTATTCATTCTAGTCTGTTCCTTCAGTTACAAGGAGGAACAAACAGCAGATATGTAATTTGCAGGTATTTCCAAGGCATATTCTGACTAAAACCCTGGAACTTTCTAGCTTGTTCTAACATTGCTAAACTAGGAATCAGGTCTTCAGGGATTTTTGGTTGCCTCCAATTTAATTCTCAGGGACAGAGAAGGGCTGAGCCTAGTGATAAGAGAAAAATAGTCATGTAGAGAGAGGTCGGGGGTCTAGAAGAAATAGCTACTAAGACATTTCTTTGTACTAAGTAAAGTATCTAACACCTTTGGCCTGATAATAGATCTCTGAGAAAAACAGCTTTAGTTTTTCTAAAACTCTGTTATCCTGAGACACCACGAAAGTATAAACCTTACACAACTGATGCCATTTGTGGTTCTTAACCAGCTAGAGTGGTTCCTTTAAAAGTTAATATTTATCTTGCAACAATATTTACCTTCACAGGTTAAGTGCTGCTATTTCCCCATGACTGCAATGAAGAATTGTGGTAAAATAAACTCACCTCTATAAGATAAATGTCAGATGTTTAATGAAAACCATTGGTTGAGCATCCAGGGTTTACTTTGAATTTGCTGAGGGTTTGACCCTGAAGTAAAATTTAGCACACACACGCACACACACACACACACACACACACACACACACACACACACACAAATTTCCAAATAGGCACCGGGGCTTACAAGAAATGAATTCTGGAGCTGGGCATGACTTAGGGAGGGACAGAGAGTGTGTTCTCTGTACCATTCTGATGCTGGCAAGAGAACTAATGCTAGAGGTGATCCAAACTTTTCCAGCTGCAAGCTGAAGTCTGAGTTTTACGTTCAGTAGCAGACTTTGGTGTGTGTGGCTTTTACAAGGATGCTGAGCATCTAAACTCAGGTCTTCATGCTTAAGTGCTACATGTTTTACCTACCTAGCTCTAATATATATTTTTGATATGCAATGTAATGCTTTGATATGTATTTATATCATAAAGTTATTAAAGGCAGCCAATGAACAGATCCATAGCCTCTCAGACTAATAATTACTTTGCGGTAAAAGATACTTAAAATCTACTTGTTCTGAAGCACACCACTATTTATTATAGTTCTCGTTCTCTGAAATAAATCAATTGAGCTTATTTCTCCTTGATTAACTCAAATTTTGTGTCCTTTGGTTAATATTTCTCAAGCCTTCATTTTCTCTTTCCCCAGTCTCTGATGGGTACCACTTCAGTCTCTAGTTTTGTGTTTGACACTTTTGGTTTCCATATGTAAGTAAAGATGTAACATGCCTGGCTTATTTCATTTAGTGCAATATCCTCCAGGCCCATCCATGTTGCCATAATAACAGACTTCATTTATTAAACTATGTTTATTAGAAAGTACTATTGTATTATGTATGTCTATTATGTTTTCTTCATCCATTTGTCTAACTGTAGGTGGTCAGGTTGTTTCCTACTCATGACTATTATGAATCGTGTTATAGTATACAAGGAAATGCAGGTATGTCTTTGGCATACTGATTTACTTCCTTCGAATGTACACCTAGAAGTGGGATTGCTGTATTACATGGCAAGCCTAATTTTTGAATTTGTCTTTTTATTTTCTTATAAAATGAGTTTGGACTTTAAGAAATTACATAAAATCTGTTGGTTTATTTAAGCAAAATGGAACTGCTAACAACACACAATCTTCTAATTCTAGGCAAATTGTAGCTTTTATACCTTTTCATTTATGTGTATGATCAGTTATTTATTTTATCATTTTTAAAGGAGCATGTCTATAAGAAGGGTCATTAGTGAGATGATGATTTCTCTCTTTTCTCTATGAGAATGGGAGTGGGGGTGAGGTGAGGCTATGACTAAGGAACTACTTGTAATGGCAGAGTGAGAAATTAGTTGCCTATTAGCCAGAAAGTGAAGCATTGTCAGGAAAAGAGTTGGCCAGAATCTTGATCTTGGACTTTTCGAAGCCAAGTATGTGAAATAATATAATTCTCTTGTCTGTATGCCATTTTGCTATGGCATTCCAAGCTGACTAAATGAAGTCACTAAACTGATCCCCAAGAAGGAAAAAGTTTTCTATTTCAATCACTTTCTAGACATATTTCTTTCTACTGGTAATCAGTGCAATACGAAGACATGGAGTAAAAGCAGAATGCCATGTGCAGCCATCAGTGATGACTTCTCTTGCTGCACATGGCATTTTATGCTGGTGTGCTCAGCACTAGGTCACCAGAAGTTGGCCTCAGGCACAAAAATTCTTCAGATAAGAATATCTTTACACAAAACTATGAACCTCCCTCCCCCACACACATATTAGCTCATCTGTGAAGCTAACCTCCAAGAACAGTACTATGTATTTGGCAGCATGTACATGGCATGAGGGCAGAATAAAAAGGAAAAGACCCGGAACCACCAAGCGTCAAGAGACAGGTGGCAAATATCATTATCATTTTAGAGAGGAGAAAAAGTGAGCCTCAGAAAGGTCAGATGTCTTGTTCAAAATGACACAGAATGGAGTGGAGCCTGAAATGATTAACTTCTGTTTTCTAATCTAGTGGACTTAAGGTCATAGAATCCAACTAAGAAGGTCAAGATATCAGTTTTATGTCATGAGGCATCATTGCCTCTGCTCTTTTGTCACCTCACCTGGGAGCCACTTGATGACTTCAGATTCAGCAGCTGTGCCCATCCTGGGAAGCCTGAATCTGAAACTAGACACTCTATTAAAAACTAGTCCTGTGACTAACTAAAAAAGCCAGACCCCATCATCACTCTAGGATATGCAATAATTTATTAGATGGCCTGGTGATTTTTTTTTTCAGAATAGTGAAGGATTTCTGGTGGCTGACACCTGGAAACTCGTTCCAAGACTAAATATTAAAGTAAGTCTCCAGGGTCAGCAAAACACACATAGTACATATTGGTTACTGTATTCTCCACTGAGTCTATAGTTTCTATGGTACTGTGCAAATGTATGACAGTTCATTTGAACAAGAGAATTGACCCCCAAAATGGCATCTCATGAAAAGAGCTGTGTTTTGACAAAGTACCACCATTTCTGTTTGCCTCCACTGTGTTACAGCTGTTGATCATGACTCTTCAGAGTCTCCATTTGGCCCACAGACTACACCCTTGCCTCTGTAATACCCACACCTTTTCTTCTGTCACTCTGGATATCAGCTATCAGATGTGGAGCAGGTTCTAAAACATGGGGCTTTATGAAAATTTCAAAATGATGTGAGAACAATAAAACTCATATCCTGATACAGGAACCTCTTGTAATTTTGTTTCTGAGATGAATTAGTCTGAATTTATATATAACAGGAACAGCAATATGGCTCAGTGGATAAAGATGATTTCCTATCATGACTAATAGCTGGGCTTCAATCCCAAGGACTCATTGGGTAGAAGGACAGAACCAACTTCTGCAATTGACCTCTCCATATGTACTGTGGCACATCCACACTTATGTAAAAAAAATATGGCTAATTAAATTGTTTACTAGTATTTAGATTATTGTTAATTTGTTTGGCAGCCTTTAATCCTTATTCTGCCATTATAAATGAGCACACAGACACCATGTGGATTTTAACAAGCCTTGGCCTCAATTGTGCAATCCTAGCCCATCTAAGCTAGCTCATAAATCTATTACCCAAATATGACCCCATATATACATACATCCCCTTGGACTGCCACTCTCCATGAGATGCCGATGTTCCTGGCCATGTGGAATGAGGTTCTTTTTACTAACCCATGGTGTGTGCCTCCTTCCTGCTATTCCTGGCTGGAATGCCTTCTTCTTTCTGCTGCTGGCTGGAATGCTTTCTTCTTCTGTCTAAAGCTCAGGCTTCCTGTTCTAATCTCAGGAAGTCCCACCTTTCTCTGTCTTTGCCCAATCTCAGGCCTCGGCATTTTATTTAACCAATCAGAGTCAATATAAGTAACAAACAGCAAATAGGACCAATTAACATTTAGAATGCTTAACCCTACCCCAACAATTCCCTCCTTTTGTCTAAAAATGAATACATACGTTCTCTTGGACTGGCATTCTCCACACTAGCCTATGTTTCAGGTCATCTGGAATGATCCTCTTGCATCTAACCCATGGCGTGTGCCTCCTTCCTGCTGCTCCTCGCTAGAATTCCTTCTTCTTCCTGCTGCTGGCTGGAATGTTTTTGTCCTCTGTCTAAAGCGCAGGCTTCCTGTTGTAATCTAAGGAAGTCCCACCTTTCTCTGTCTTTGCCCAATCTCAGGCCTTGGCATTTTATTTAACCAATCAGAGTCAATGTAAGTAACAGAAAGCAAGCAGGGCCAATTAATTAACATTTAGAATGCTTAACACTCCCCCAACACATACTAAATAAAATGTAAAGACATAATTTTAAAAATTATATTTGGCAAGTTGAAAACACTTGTGGTGTAGTTCTGTTTTAACCTTCAGTTCTTTCTTCTTGGGAATGGCGAGAAATTTAATTTTCTGTGTCAAAACAAGTAAGCCATATTTTCTCTGGTTCATATATATGGCCATTCTTTTTCTATCTTTAAACATACCCATATTTTGCTGGAATGTGTTTCCCCTCTACCTCAGTATTTTTATTCTCAAATTCTACATGAGGTGATCCCTAAAAGTTAATTTAGCATTTTCCATTATTGTTTATTACTACTCTGAAGCCAAGTGTGTGTCCTGTTGTTTAACTCACTTTTGACGCTATCTGAAGTTGGAGCGTACTGCACAGGTCAAAGGGTTGACATCATAGGACTTTCCCTACTTCAGGTGCCAGCTGTATCTGTATATCGGTAATCCACCAATAGTTCTTCCCAGATGACATAAAGGATTACTGGACCCATGATCCTTTTTCACATGTAATCATTCACTCAGATGATTTACACAGCTTACCAAAGTGCTATACTTATAAGTATGAATTTATAATTAAAGCTAAATTCAGGAACTCCAAGTAGAAGAAATGCATTTGACAAGAAATGAGGTAATGCAAGAGCACACAGTTCTATGTTCAAGACTTCCCATGGTGATCCTTTGTTGGCTTAATTCATTAGGTAGTTATAGAAAGAGTAACATGTATCCAAGGTGGGCATCCATAGCCAAGAACAACATTGAACTTCTGATCTTCCTGCCTTGGTCTCTACTGGTGATTGGTTGATGATCTCAAATTCCAGTACTCTCCCCAGAAGAGGTCAGGTGGTTAAAACTATTCAGGAAGTCAGTTCAATTAACACAAAACATTCATCAATCAAGATGCTCTAAGTTTTTTTTTTTTTTGAACTTTTGGACCAAGAGCCTGAACTAAGGACACATTTAAATACATTGTTAAATCACACTAAGTGTTGCTTTCCTTTATTGTGCATTTTGTATTTATTGTGTTATTGAGAGGTCATCTTTTCAATCTACTGAACTGAGATGCATGATGAAAACAAGTTAAGCAAGTCTGTGGTTACAAGCCTAAATACTAGAGCGGTACTAACACAGATACAGATGCACTTTTAAAACGAGGCAAAATATTTTTTTCTCAAAGAAGGCAGATGTCATCACCACAAGTGTGGTTTTGTTAAAAAAAAAAAAAAAAAGACTATAGAAATCTATCAACTGAGCTCCAGAATGGTTAAGAGATCAGGATAAATGGAAGAGACAGATAGTATACTGAGGTAAGTGACCAGTATACAAGAACAACACTGAGGGAACCCTGATCATCTACAAATCAGGAGATAAGAATGTTTTGAGGGATAAATTTATCCCTCTCAGGTCTCTGAGGTGGTTGAAGAATGGATAGCTAAAGTCTCATAGTTAAATTTTGAGTTGTTTAGGAATCAAGAGGGTGTTCTGGATCTAAGAAGATATTTTTAAAATTGTGAGGCAAGTTAGTATGAAAGCTGAGTTAGATATAGAACTTTAAACTCATGGAGATGGTTAGATAGTAGAATGTTAAAGTCAGGTGCCAAATACATATGGACTGGACATTGGGAATGTATGCTAAGCCATATAACTCTTATAATTGTGGTCTATTTATTTCTGTTGTTTTGTATTGTATTTACAGTTATAAGAAAAAGAACCATTTTTTGGACTGAAAGGGAGAGCTGTTGGGGGGAAAAAGAAATACCTTAAACTAAAAAAAAAAAAAAAAAAGGGAAGAGGCTGGGGGGGTTGAGGGGGAGGAGGGTGGAAGGGTGGGACTGGAGGGGGGAGTAGGGAGGGGATTGTGATTGAGATGTAACTTGAAGAAATAAAAAATAAATTATTAAAAAAAGAGAATGTTTTGAGGAGGAAGGGATCATCTCTTTAAGTGTTGCTTAGTAGGTACAACAAGTGAAAATCAGACTTAACCACCTGGTGGAACAATGTGGATGCCCCTGGTAACAAAGATAGAAAAGTAGATGGTTCACAGAGTGGCAGAAGGAAACAGGATTGAAATGATCTCAAGAAAGACTGAGGGAAAAATACAAACACATACAGTTGTTTCAGTGTATTTCCTTACAGATCAGTAGCTGTTAGGAAAATTAAAGCAAAGAAAGTTTTTTTTTTTTTTTTCTGATAGAATTGTTTTTAAGACGGGAGAAATAGTAGTAGGTATGTATCATGGGAATGATCCAGCAGAACAGAATACAAGTGGATGCAGAACATCATAGGCAGTAGGGAATTCACACAGCAGTGGAGATCAGCAAGAATCATAGGTGAGTCAGATACATGGACTTGCAAAGTGTGACTGATTCTGCTTTTTATTGATGATAGATTTAGAGTCATCAGATTGAGGAGAGTTAAAAGAGGCATACAGTTTCCAGATAGAAGAAAAAGAATGAAGTAGTCTTCTAGACAAGTGGAAGAACTAATGAACTAGGGAAATATAATAATAAGTGCTTGTATTCTTATATGATGCGGCATGTAATAAGGTTGCCTGGCACCATAAAACCACCACTGGTAATTAATGAATTAATACTGAGACCCTTTAAAGTTGTACATTTAAAATACTTTTCGTCTAGCTACATGAGTACTTGTGTGTAGCAGAGTGGAGAGATGACTTTCACCAGGATTGGTAGGAGATCATAGCAAGAAAAGGAGTCTACATGATTTCAGAAAGATCAGGGGATCTAAAGTGGGTAAAGAGGATACTAGAGTTGATGGCCAATGAAACATGGCTGAAAACGCAGGATTAGTATTTGGGGTTTGGGTTGAAATACTGATAAGAATGAACCAGAGGGGCCAGAAGTGGCCTGACTAGGGAAGTGCTGAACCAGAATCAGAGAGGAATTTTATTAGAGTGGGACTGCTAGACAGATGGCTGGGTTAGTGTGGAGGACAATTACTGAAAAATCTAGAGCACTGAGAGGCTGATGAATTTGAAAGATAATGTGCATATGAACCCAAAAGACAGGCAGGATAAGTAATAGGGTGGGTGTGAGCTGTGAATGACAAGGCTTGGAAGCAAGGAGAAATGAGTTGCCTGGGGACTTGGGAGGAAGTCACTGAATGACAGTTATAATGAAAAAGGTATGGTGTTACTGTCTCATGAGATATCAAGGTGGAACTTTTAAAAAGAAGTTTTTTTAGATTAGTTTATTTTGAAAATTTTATGTGTATGGGTGTTTGCTTGTACATTTTGTTTTGTATGTATGTGCACCATGTGCATGCACTGCCTGTGGGGGCTAGAAAATCACATTGGAATCTGCCTGGAACTGGAGTTAGAAAAAGAAGTTAGCTGTCATGTCATGGGTGGAAATCCAGGGTGGGTGACTGGAAGAGCAGTCAGTGCTCTTAACTCTGAGCCATGTCTCCAGCCCCCAAATGGATTTCTTTTTTCTTTTGAGAAGACAAGAGGATGATGTGAAAACAAGGGAATGCAAGGAGATCACTTTGGGGTGTGTGTGTGTGTGTGTGTGTGTGTGTGTGTGTGTGTGTGTGTGTATGTATGTGTATTCAGTAGGAAGCTGTGTGCAGGAAAGAAGAGCAGCACTTGAGAGGGAGGTAGAAGGAGCAGATCCCTAGAAAAAGCCAGATTGCAGCTAGAGGGAGATGGGAGCAAGAAAGCACAGGGAACAAGTTCTGATCAACAAATGGCTTTTCTAGGGACTGTCCTATAACACTCAGTAAAAAGGCCAGCAATAGCTATGCACTTCCAAAGCTATCATCCAAAAAATTGGTTATTTTTCTTGCTATTTTGTCTATACTCAAAATACAAATGTAAGACAATATCCTTGGGACATTTTCTTTTTATGTATTCTGGCTGAAATGGACTGTGGAAATGCTATTTATTTAGCACAATTTTGACTGTGCAAATGATCTTTAACTACTTAATTGGCTTGGATAGATCAAAAGTAGGGAAAGCAATATGCAAGCTGGGCTGGGATTTTATAGGAGTATATATTTGGGAGGTGTTAGCGGGGTAGAAAACTAAAGCTTGTGGATTATTTATGATTACCAAGGTAAGAAGTAGGAATTGTGAAGGAGTAATGGTCTTCTAAACCTGGGAGAGTTTTCTAAGTATTTGAAAGTAGTTTACAAATGTGTGGAACAAAAGGAAAGGCTAGCTTTGCAAATTATGGGTATTTGTTTATTTTTGTTAATTTCCTTTGTGTGATAAAATGGCTTTCATTTTGTTAGCCAGTATTTAAAGTTTTAGCTTTCTTCCAATTGATATGCCACAGGCAATAAATTATGCACAGTGCTACTAAAAACAAACCAGTTTTTTTTAAAGGCAATAATTACCAAAGACCACAATTACAGTCAACATTAAAACAGATAATGCTGGCCTACAACTCCATGCCTGCCTCCCTTACTACCAAAATGCCAATTGGTGTTTATAAGCAACAAAACATTGTTGGCTCCAATATGCTAAGAACCTTGAGGAAGGAGTGATGCTAGAACATAATAGAGAAAACCATCCTGCCCTCTCAGCCCCTTCATCCCTTCCCATCTACTACAGCCCAAGCTTCCGACAGATATACTAATGGTTTCTTTCATTTTCTGAGCTGATATCAAGTCACACATCTTCTATCTTCCTCTGACTAGAATATGCCTAACTTGGTTTTCCCAAGTCCATGTTTCCCTCACAAGTGTTTTTTCCTATTACATTTTTTATTTTGTTCGAAGTACTATGTATATGTGCATGAATGTGTGCATGGGTGCATGTGCATGTGTTATTTCTCTCCTTGGCTCATCCTATTCTGCCATGTATTAATGCATACATGTAAAACTGGTGTTCTTGTCATCCAAGAGTTGAAAAGGCTTGTATCCATTGGAAATGTCTGTAGTGAAATACTATAGTGCCACTAGCACCCTAAAGAATATATCAGACCCTCTTTTCACATTCTCTTTATTATACTGGTAACAGAAATGAGGAAGTGTCATATAAGAAGGGGTTTATGACCCTCAGGATCAGTTTCCTTGGGCAAGCTGAGCTCCAGTGCTAACCCCCATGTTTCCAGTGGTCATGATGAGGTGGCAATTTTCTGAAGAATTTTTGTCTTTACAAAATAAGGAGTGTTGGGTGTCTTCAGTACATTACCTGGATATTACACAGAAAGAATATTAATGCAGGAGTTACTGTCATTACTACAAGCTAAGCAAGAGTTTCAGGTCAAATAAGAATCACATACCAATCCTATAAGATGAAAAAAAAAGTCCCTTTTTTTTTCCAAGTTTATTTTGGTCTATGTTTTATCATAGCAACAAAAGCATACCAGGAGAGCACCCTACTATCCTCGAGCTCAGTGGCCACAGCAAAATCTTTACCTGGTAACTACTTGCGACTCAATCTTTTCATGTTGTTATTATGGGCATCTCTTCTCACTGGGAATATTACAGATGTATAACATTTTACTCCTTCAAATGGTGTTCACCATTTCATGTCCCTCAATTGTCAATAAGCTTTGAGTATTTCTTTATAGATCAACAGTAGATATGAAGGTTGTGGCAAAGTCTACTGATTATATCAATCTCTCTAGTCTCTCCTCTTCCATAATTAATTTTTCTCATCTGTAAAAAGTACACAACTAACAGAAATCATGTCTTATTTCATATAGTAATGTCTATTTCTAGAGTGATTTTTCTATTTATAAACAAAGAACAGGTCTAAAACACGGCTCATCTGGTAAAGGTACTTACTAGCAAGCTGATGGTATGAATTCTATCCCTGAGATCCACATGGTGGGAGGAGAGGACTGATTCCTATAAGTTGTCCTTTGACCTCTATACATGAACAGTGGTGTGTACAGGCTGCCCATGCCAATGAAAAAGTTTAAAAAACTTAGTAAAAGAAAAGAATGGAAAAAAAAGAAAAGAATGGATTTAGTGTCAGATGAAAACTCCAAGGGGAATGTAATGTACTGTCTGTTTTGTTGTTAATGTAACTTTATTATCATATAGAGGAGTAAATGACAATGACAATGAATAATTTTGGGAAGTCTTTCCGTCAACTCTCCAAACTTACTTTTGAGACACAGAGCTATAAAGTACATAAGTGGGTTTAATTTGATAATTATACTGAATTATTTTTCATTTATTTTATTTGAATATTCTTGAATACAGATAAAATTATCATGTGTAAGGAAAGTGGAATCATCTGACTTCATAAAAAGTAAATTTTAAATTTTCAAGTGTGTCATCTTATTCTATACATATAAATACTCTTCTTGGTGCCAATGAGTTAAAACAAGATTTGTATCCATTGGGAAATGCTTCTCATGAAATACTGTGATGTCAGTAGCTCCCCAGTAAGCTCTACTAAGTATACATTTCTATCATAGGTATGGTGAGAATCATGAAACAAACATAAATTGTAGTTTTTACTAAGAAGTAGGTCAAAATGTAACATAAACATGAAACAAATCACTTACAACTGCAGATACTAACAGTATCAACCTTAGAGGAATATAGAAAAATTATAAAAAAAATAATTAAAATGTTAGTTTGAATGTCAGTCAGGGAGAGGCTGTCCGTTTTCTATCTCTGACATATTTCCAGGTAAAACAATGCGTGTTTGTGGACTGTACTGTGAGTTTGAGGCACATTAGACAAGCATTGTGTCATAGAAATGCAAGTTGAGCCATAGAAGTCAGTCACGTATGAACATTTCAATATTCTCATAATCCTATTACAGAGGTTCAGATTTCATTTTGATTTAATCCAAATATTAAAAAAATTAGTTTGACCTAAAATTAATATAAATTATTATATTTATATTCTTTTTCTTACTTTGGCTTCAAAATACGATGTATCTTTTAAAATTTATTTTTGTTTTACATGTATGATTGTTTTTCTATGAGTATGCATTTGTCCCATGTGTAACTTGCCTGGTATCCACTGAGGCTAGAAGAGGCAATTGGATTCTATGGAACAGGAGTTATAGGCAGTTATGAACCACCATGTGGGTGGTGGAGACTGAACCTGGATCCTCTGAAAGAGCAGTATGTGCTCTTAACAGTTGAACCATGTCTCCAGTCCCCATGCATGTTTTGCAGTCATAGACTGGATAGAACTGATTATAGATAATGTGCTTTGTGGGACTGAGGATGGAAAAAATTATCAAAGTCCATAAAAGAGACCTTGAAGATGAGGTAAGATTTTTATGGTGGAGGTAGGATTGTGTGTCAAATGACTTCAAATGAGAAAGAATCTAATGAGCTCTTCTCATTGACAAGTTTATTGATATCCAGACATTGAAATGTGAAAAGGAAGCAGAAAAGATTTAGGTCATAAATAACACGGAGTTGAGCATGTTCTTATTTTGTTTATGTATTGAATTGGGGATTAGATGGACAAAAAGAAAGAAACTTTCTTTTTTACTCTAAATACAAGAAACTCTTCTTTCTCTTCTAGAAGTAGTTTCTGGATTCCACGAGGCCCAAGCTGACCCCTTTGCAAACTCTGCAAAGGGGCTAAGGGTTTACAATAACTGAGGTTATCCCCCTGCAGAAAAAATGTAGTAATGATATCTTTGAACATACAGTGTTAGAGGTCTCACTGACTGTTGCTTCTAGGAGCACAGAGACAAAAGGTCTTCATGAAATATAGACTTTTGGTTTTTTTGGGAATTTTAAAACTTTATTTTATATGTATGAGTGTTTTGCTTGCACACACATGTGATATATATATATATATGCACACACATGTGATATATATATATATATCACATGTGTGCTTGTTGCTCATGGAGATCAGAGCAGGGTATGAGATCCCTTGAACTGGCTAGAAATGGTTGTGAGATACTGTATTGGTGGTGGAAACCAATCTGAGTTGTCTGCAAGAAAGCAAATGCTCTTAACTGCTGAGTCATCTCTCCGACCCCGTTGTGGATATTTATGAATTACTTTTCTTCTAAGGAACATTAATTATATTGCAGCCACACTAATGCCAGTGTGAAGGACTTTAGTGATTTAACGTTTTTTTCATTTTAGCACAAATCCGGCATGACTTTTGTTTTTTTCTGACCACCCCTCTTTTCTCACCATCTATGGCCTGTCCTTACTTTCAGACTCCAGACCTACCTTTGCATCTTAAATTCTACCCTTCAGCTTTTACCTTTCCATGTTAGGCTCAGAATATCTTTGTGTTTGCACTGTTATGAGTCACGGAAGAGAAGTTCAAGTTACCTCTTAAATCAGAGAACTATTTGGGGGAAAATAGGAATTTTATACCTCACTTAAGAGCTGAGTTACACTAACATCCCTTTTGGTTTACTCCATTGAGTTGCTTTAGGAAATGTCATGAGGGCACTGGAATTGGGCAATTCATACATTCACATGGGATGAAATGCCTCTCTTTGATATTGTGTTTATACTGTTTCAAGCAAGTGATCAAAAGTCAACAGCTGCCACCATCTGTCTGGGGTCTGGACTGTTTTAATTAACCTCTTCACTGATAAAGAAGCTCCCTTTCACCCATCTTTCTGCAAAGTGATTCTCTAATCAGTGATAGAATTGTTCATTTTGTTTGTTGAACAGTCAGGTCAGAGTGTGTGCTCTGTATGGTGCAGGCCTGAGTCTTTCCAGATGTGACCTAAAATCTCCTCAATCTATATTCTTTTTTTAAAAAATTAAAAACTGAAAATAAACTTATTTTCTATAATGTATTGTCATCATGGTTTTCATCTTTCATCTCCCCCAATACCCTCCCTTTGTCTTTAACCTTCCAACTCCAGGAAACTTTTCTCTTTCTCTTTCAAGAAAACAAGCAAATAGAAAGGACAAACAAAGAAGGATAAAAAAAAAAAACAAATAAATTAACAAAGAAAAAAGAGAAACAAAGAAAGTATAAGCAATGCATATATGCCCACACATGCAAGAGTATGCAAGAGCACAAACACACACACACACACACACATGCACACACACATATACACACACACATATACACACACACATACGCACACACACACATGCACACACACATACACACACACAAACACACACACATACACACACATACACACACATACACACACATACACACAAACACACATACACACACATACACACACATACACACACATACACACACATACACACACGCATACACACACATACACACACATACACACACATACACACACATACACACACATACACACACACACATACACACACATACACACACACACACACACACACACACACACACACACACACACACACA
>CAJQZJ010031998.1:10866013-10882935 GCA_907164525.1 Lophiomys imhausi | reverse complement strand
CACACACATACACACACATACACACACATACACACACATACACACACACATACACACACATACACACACATACACACATATACACACACACATACACACACACATACACATACACATACACACACATACACACACATACACATACACACATATGCACACACACAAACACACACACTCACCCACACATACACACACATACACACACACATACACACACAGACACACACACAGACACACACACACACAAACACACACACTCACACACACATTGCATAAAAACACAAAATCAGAAAATATATACAAGCAAAAGCTCAGTAAGGTTTAAAAAATGCCCAAATAAATCAATATGAGACAAAAACAAACAAACAAACAAACAAAAAACAAACCCCAAAAACCTCAAAACAAAAAACTAAAACCAAACCAAACCAAAACAAAAAAACCCAAATCAAATCTACCACCACCACCACCAACAACAACAAAAACCCCAAACAAAACAAAACAAAAACAACAAAAAAACTACAAAAATACTTTTGAGTTCATTTTGTTTGTCATCTGCTTCTGGGCATAGGGCCTGCCCTTAAGTATGGTTTGTACACCCAGTGAGATTCCCTTGCAAGAACTGATTTTTCATTTGTAAGCAGTTGGTGATTTGTGATTCCTAGTTAGGGATGGGAATTGTGTCTACTTCCAACTCAGCACTGGGAATGGACTAGTTTGGATCTAAAAGCAGATAATATAAAGGCTGCCAATTGTCTGTCATTTCATATGTATGTCAGTCCTGTTGTGCCTGGAAGATGCTGTTTTATTAGTATCATCCATTTCCTCTAGCTCTTACAACCCTTCTTCCTCCTCTTCCACATAGTTCTCTGAGCTTGAGGAAAAGGGTTTGATAAAGACATCGCACTTGCTAGGGGACCCACATGATGACCAAGCTGCCCATCGGTTACAAATGTGTAGGGGGCCTAGGTCTAGTTCATGCATTCCCTTTGCTTGGTGGTTCAGTCTCTGTGAGCCCCCTTGGGCCTCGGTTAGTTGTCTCTGTTGGTCTTCCTGTGGAGTTGTATTCCCTCCGGGTCTTTCTATCCTTCCCTGCATTCTTCTACTAGACACTCCATGTTTCTGCGTGGTTTCACAATGAGTCTCACCCTCATTTTGGATCCTATGCTGCATGGAGGTTCTCAGAGGACAGTTATGCTATGCTCCTCTCTGTAATCATAGCAGAGTATCCTTAATAGCTATAGGAGTTGGCTCTCTCCTTTGGGGTAGGTCCCAGTTTGGGCCCGTAATTGGTTGGACATTCCCTCAATTTCAGGCTTGTCCTTATCCCAGGACATCTTGTATACAGAGTAAATTTTGGGTTGAAGGTTTTGTGGGTGGGTTGGTGATCCCCTCCTTCCCCTAGAAGTCCTACCTAGCTATCAGGAGGCACTTCTGTCTCCATACCAACCTTGCCCAGCTAGAAGTCTCAGCTAGAGTCACCCCATATCCTCCCAGGGGCCTACCCTGTCACTGGTCTCCAAGTTGTCTCAGAGATGCCCCCTCCCTTGGTTTCATATATTTCTCCCAACCCTCTCACCTCCCACCCCACTTTCCCCACAACTGATCCCCATTCTCTATATGGATCTCTGCATTTTTCTACACACGGAATTTCAGTTAGACTAGCGCCGTTTGTTGAAGATGCTTTCTTTTCTCCATTGTATGATTTTGACTTCTTCATCAAATCAAGTATGCACAGTTGTGTGGGTTTATTTCTGGGTCATTGATCTGATTCCATTGATCAACTAATTGGTTTCTATGCCAGAAACATGCAGTTTTTATTACTATTGCTCTGGAGTACAATTTGAAGTTGGGAATGGTGACTGACGTCTTTAGAAGTTCTTTTATTGTACAAGATTGTTTTAGCTATTCTGGTTTTTTTTGTTGTTCCATATTAAATTGAGAATTGTTCTTCCAAGGTCTGTATGAATTGTGTTGCTATTTAATGAATCATTTTATTGCTATGTCCCCTAAGAAGAGCAACAGTACCCAACAGAAGAATAGTATGCAACTACATTCATTCTTGTTAAGGAGACTGCCTACTCACCATTGATTTCCAGCTAACTCACCTCTCATTTTTGGTTTTCTGATCTTACAGCTTCTGTGTTTTTATGATTGTCCTGAATCATTATGACAATGATCATTCAGGCTAGCAATGACAATACCATGTGTGCTAACAGACTATTTTTGTTTTTTTGTTTACTTGGGTTTTCTTGCTGTATTGTATTTTTAGATCTGTATGAAATAATAATGTGAGTTAAAATCATCTATAAATGAAGAAGACAAGAATAATTTGTGTCATTTTCATTTCCAATAGTAAAATGCTTATTACTCAATTATATAGAACTTGCCTCTACAACATGGAAGATATAGAAGGATTCAATTTTCAGCCTTGGTTTTGGTAGTGATGGGACAAATCAACAATGGTTGAGCAATTACTAATTAGAATAACATGAAAGAGAGATAAAACATTGTAAATATGTATTGGTTGGTCATAATTAAAGGAATAATTTGTTTCATGATTTCCTATTAATTGACTAGCATGAATGATCAGGGTTTTATTTGCTAGAGGGAGGAGAAAATATTATAGGATGGATAGGACACAAGAAGGTATGCATAGAGTATCCCTAGCCTTTTCCCTTTGTTTCTCTTTTCTTCCTCTTATTTCTTTTCTCTTAGTACCTTCCTCTCCATTTCCCCCATACAAGGGATTGAACCTAGATTATAAACATGTTAAATGGATGTGGTAGGACTGAGCTACAACTCTAGACCTAGAGGATTCTTTCTAAAATGACAATCCAATGACCTGATGATGCAATCATACCCCATTCTTACAACACTTTCTTGTTTTTTAATTTATTTCTTTTTTTCTTTTTTTATTATGATGTTTATTTATTACATGAAGTTACATCTCCATCATAGTGTCCTCTTTCTACCCCTCCTGGTTATACCCTCCCATCCTCTCCTCCCTCTCCCACCCATCCCACTCGTCTGATGTGGAGTGTCCCTACATATCAGCCCCTCTCAGTTCAACAGTCATATGAGAGCTAAGAGCTTCCTCTTGCACTGGGGGCCTACATGGTATCACCCCTAGGAAAAAATTTCCCCTTGATAGGTAACAAAGTCTGTGCTCCTGATTTTTTTTCGTGTGTTGGCTGTATAATAGTTATCCTGTACTATATGGCTAAAATCCAATTTAAGTGAGTAGATGCCATGTGCATCTTTTTGAGTCTGGGTTAGCTCACTCATCCTTAATCATCAGAGGAATGCAACTCAAGATGACTCTGAGATTCCATCTCACACCTATCAGAATGGCTAAGATCAAAAACTCAAATGACAGCACATGCTGGCGAGGTTGTGGAGAAAGGGGAACACTCCTCCATTGCTGGTAGGAGTATAAATTGTACAACCACTATGGAAATCAGTCTGGCAATATTTTAGAAAACTTGGAATAGCCCTACCTCAAGACCCAGCCATACCACTTCTGAGTATCTACCCAAACGATTCCTCACCAAACTACAAGGACATATCCTCATCTATGTTCATAGCAGCCTTATTTTTAATAGCTAGAAACTGGAAACAACCCAGATGTCCCTCAATCGAAGAATGGATAAAAAGTTGTGGTACATTTACACAATGGAATACTACTCAGCTCTTAGAAACAAGGAAATCATGCAATTTGCATAAAAATGGATGGAACTAGAAAAGCTCTTACAGCACTTTTTTTTTTTTTTTTTGGTTTTTTGAGACAGGGTTTCTCTGTTTAACAGCTCTTGGACTCGCTTTGTAGACCAGGCTGGCCTCGAACTCGCAAAGATCCGCCTACCTCTGCCTCCCAAGTGCTGGGATTAAAGGCGTGCACCACCACCGCCCGGCTATCTTACAGCACTTTTAATGACTGCTTTTCTTGTCCCTTTTTTTTTTCAGCCATGTCCCTTAGTTCCCTTTAATGGATATTCTAGTCACACTGTCTGTCTTAAAGATCTATTTGGTATACTTCAGAATTTTATCTTAATACACTCCTTCCTGGATCATTTGAGATTTTTTTTTTTTGTTGTTGTTGTTCTGTTTGTTTTCACCAACACTCAGAGATTTTTAAAACGACATTCCTTGAGCCTAATACTTAGCCTTAGTGCTTCCCAAAGACGTCCTGCACCAAATTTATTGTAACTGCTGTCACTTTATAGTGACTTACCTCCAGAAGGCTTAAAACTCCATCAAGGATGAGGACCCCATTAGCTATTTCACAGAGTGCTTAAGTTGTTCAAGGTTTAATGAAGCACAATGAGATTATCCCAGCAAAAATATTTGGAACAGGACTAGAAGGTTCTTGTACTTCTCTACTTGCCTGCCCAGTTGCTATGGTTTAAATTTGATTTGAGTGTTCCCCAATGGCTCATGAGACTGAAGTCTGGGTTCCCAGCAGTAATGGAGTAGGCAGAATACTTATGTGAGTCCTAACCTAACAGGAGCATCTTAGGTCACTGAAAGCATGATGTCATTCTTGCTTGACCCCTTGGTAGTTTTCAAGAAAGAGCAAGCCTACTCTTGCTCTCATTCTCATTTCTTAGCCAAAGATGCTGTTGCTGGCTCCTATATCTGTGCCCATCATGATGGCCGCCCTCTGTGATTCTCACCATAGAACAAATGAAGCTACCTGATCTTGACCTCTGAACCTCTAAATCTGTAAACTAATTGAGTACAATTTCTTCATATATACTCTGCCTTGGATGATTCCTCACCATTTCAAAAACCTGATGAGGACCCTGTCATTGAATAGGTACCTAGAAGCAGTACCACTTTGTGTCACCATGTAACCTCTGTCAGAGTAGTATTTCAACTGGTTGATGACTGGAACGTTTATCTAACTTGAAATCAGATAGCTATCTGGGCATGGTGGTTCATGCCTATAATACTGTCTAAGCAGGGGGATTGCCATAGCTTTAGGTCAATCTGGGCTGAAATGAGACTCTTTCTCGTTACTCAAAAAAAAAAAAAAAAAAGAGTAAAATCACCATACACCATATATTTGGCCAATTGCAAAAGATAAATGTAAATTTAGATCTATTTGGTCTTAAAGGTATATTTCAGAGGATCTTTGTATGTTTAAGCTTTTAGTAATATTTATATCTATAGTAATCCATAAAATTTCAGTTGATGTGTTGCTAAGCTCTTTATGTGGATGGACTCACTAATGTAAACACCAGAGTTATAGGAGACATGCCATAAGTACCCACATCTCACAGATGATGAAACAGGCTCACAGAAGCCAATTAAAACCACCAATAAAGGGCCCTCAGGGGCTGACATTGAGTCTGATGTTAAGGATTTGGGCTTGCTGGGGATGGATCAATTGCTCAGACTTGTGGCTCAGCTGGTAGGATTCCAACCATGATATTTCCATTTTGTGCAACTTCTGGTAGGTTACTTCACCTCTCAGAACTATTTGTGCCTCTGTTTGTGCTTATGAGGACCAGTTACAAACTTTTCAGTGTAATTCATGGCATAGCTGAAATATACAGTAAACAGTGCCTGCTAATGTTCTGTTATGAATCACTACTGCTGTTAAATGCTCTCATTACCTCCACCATCAACTCTTTCCTGCTTCTTTGACATGTCACAATGCTTTTCTTTTCTCAGTGGCTTTGTTATTTGATAAAATTTTAAGTTAAATTTGATGAAAAATGCTCCAAGGAGTGAGAACCTGCAAGTAACATTACTCAATTTTGTGGTCAATCACATTTCAAGTGAGATTTGAGAGGCCTTGAATTTTGGTCACAGAGATAGGGAGAGAAAGACATGTCTTTTCCAATTACAGAATGTATCAACAAGTCTACATGAAGCCTTAGAAGGAATGTGGACAGTAGCTGCAGGTGGAGTGAACTGAGAAAGGGCTTGTGTCTTGCATCCCCACAATTGAATTTTTCGCCAGTGGTAATAGAATATTCAGGTAGCTTCATCATCTTGTCTGTGACAATTTGAGCACTATCCTCCCCTAATTCCTGATTTAACTTAATGAAATGTGTTCAGAATCTTTCTGCTTAATATCAGAGCTGTGGATACTACATCAATACACACTACATAAAAAGAAGAAGTTCCAATTCAAAATTAGCCTGCATTGTCTATAAAGGCCTATAAAATAATATTAGGGCTGTAAGTGGATTTTATATTTTTTACTGTAAGATATTGAAGTTTTTTGCCACATTAATTGGTGAAGCCTCTTGATTTAGGAATAATTAAACCATCTGGGACAGAGACCCATGGGAGTTCTGCTTCTCTCTGATACTGCACATTTGTCTAAGTTCCTTGCTCTTCAAGGCATCAATGTCCTCAAGAGTAAATGAATGATGTAGAAAACATGAGAGTCCAGCAAATTTGAGTTTTTGTATTAAAACCAAACCACCACTACTGGTGTAATATTCCATTACCACTGTCCTCATTTGATTATATAATATCTGTGGCTCCTTTTGCTTACCAGAGCAGAGTTAAAATATTTTTTAGCACAATTAAACTCTTGTTGAATTGAAATGTGCCTGGCTACATTGCCTAGGCTATACTTGAACCCATGGACTTACTTGATCATTTATTCTCAACTTTTCTGAGGTGATCACTTCTCCTCAACTTCCCTAGTAACTGGATTACAGGCTGCATCACTGTACCCAATGCAAAGCCTGATGTTGCTACATATATACATATATACAAAGCATTTTGCTGGTCCTTGAACTTGATGATATCTAAAATTATTTTTCTTCTAAATCTAAAATGGTATTCTTAGTCAGAACTACCTTCTGCCTGATGGGAGACCTTGAACCAGTCACTTTCCATTCTGAGATCTCAGTGTCTTTCCATTTTCCAGGAAGGATGATAAGGGAGACTTTCATGAGCTGACTGGGGGGACTGAGATGATCCATGTATTAATAGAGGGTGTGGAGTGGTCAGAGTGCATGGCAGAGGCACAAAGCTGTCTCTGTCACCACAACATTGTTATCTTTTTCTATTTCATTAGAAAATAAAAATAGATCTAAGGTTACATACAATCTATACAATATTATCTTTAATGATTCAGGGCTCCTGTCTCATTGTCAACTGAATACAATTGTTAAATGCCTAAGACCTGGTAATAAAGTTCCATTCCCATTGTCATTATACCCTCTTAAAAATTCTGCAAGTTCTCCCCAACCAGTTTGTGTTCTGCCTGGTTCTCGAGACCCCAAAGACCACCCAGGAGCCAACTCCGATGTAAATACATGAGGGTTGTTTATTCAAGCTCAGAGCTTGGATTCTCAACACTCACAGACACAGCAGTTTGAGTTGAGAGCCCCCAGATCCAAAACTATTGAGTTTATATAGAGACTCAGACAAAGAAGCAGGTTCTTTACCATATGACTGGATTACATTTGGGTAGCTAGTCATGTCCATTTCTGATTGGCTCGTTGTTACTGACTAACCAGCTGTGGTTAGTTTTACCATCAGAAAGTTGTTTAGACTTCTTGGGTGCTTTCTCAGAGTGAGCTGTCTGGTGATGACGAGGGAACACCCCTGGAATGCAAGGTGGGGTACATTTTGTTGTTGTTCTGGAACTGGAGGTCAGCTCTGAGTCAAACTTAATATAAAATGGAATCTTTTTTTGAAGATGGATTCAGTCAGGCTCCACAGTTTGTAAGAATTGAAATGAAGTCTGGTCGTCGATGACAACAGAGACTTTCTTATATACCCATTGCACAAATAAGGCAAAAGGGTATTGTTCTAAACTAATTGGGTATCTTGTTAAGATATAAAGGAAAAGAAAAAAATATAATATGTTGACAAGACTCATGCAATGATATTAAACCCATAATCCCTGCAGATAGATTTGAACACTACCCGAAGACTTCTGCTCCCTACACCACTCCTATCCTTTCCAATCCTCCAACACCTCAAGCTTCTTGGGGCAACTATGATCTTTGTCATCAGGATATCTTCAACCAGAAACCAGAAATCCAGCAAACAGCAACAGAAGCAGGAGCAAGCAGGGGCAGCAGCAGCAGAGGGAACAGCAGCCACCACAGGCCCTCTTTGGGCTCATGCATTTATACCCTCTCCAGAGTCCCCAGAATAACAAATGTAAACAATCTTTAGTTGGCAAAATGAAGAGCCTGCCAGAGCATGAGATAAATCATAGTTGGCTGCTGTGTCAATCTGAAGCAGCTCCATATCCCACACCTAGGATTAAAACAAAAACATATTCACATAACATTCCTATGTTGTTAAAGAAACCAAAATTCTCACTACATTCTGCCTTGTCTTACTTTATTGCCTGTAGGACAGTTTACAGCATATCCACTTACTGTTCATTTTCTGCCAACACAGTGATAAGCAGAGAGACTTTCTTGACTCTGTTTTAGCTTCTTGACCAAATGTAGCCAAGGTTCTCCAGAAGCTTGTTTCCTGAAACAGGCACTTAAATGTTAGTGTAACGTTATATAATTGTGTTTGTTTCATACTTTCTCTCTTAACCCGTCTATCATGCAAATAATTGAGACTCTATAATATTATTTGTTAAACAGGCTTCACAACATAAAAATTGAGCCACTATTAATCTATTCTTAACCCCCTAAGCTAATCTGGCTTCCCCCCCAGTGTAAATCTCAGTGATACTTACATTTTCTGGGTTTCCTGCTTCAGCTGAATCTCTCCTGATGTATCCTCTCCTCTGTATGTGACTGAATGTCCTGATTCTTCCTCTCACTCCTCCTGCCCTGGAAGATAGAAGTCCAGGCCTATTCTCTCCCCTGCTCAGTGATTGGCTGTAAGCTGCTTTATTGGCATATCAGGGGACAATTGGGGAGCAGTGTTTACACAACATTCAGACAGGAGATTTTAAGTTTAAGGATTGCAATCAGATTTTTTTTTGGGGGGATACAGAAACCAGTATTTGAATTACACAATAACATTATTCCTGCTTGTAGACCTGTGTGTCTGAGGATTGTCGAAACACTAAATCTGTTCCAGGAGCACTCATGGGTAGAGGAGCTCATATCTACCCTCAAGGAGAAAGTAGGAGCCTCCCTACCTCTTCCATTGCAGGTGAACTGCTAAATGCTAGTCAATGTTCACCTCCAAAACCATGTCACACCTGCCCTTGAAGAACTGTGCTTTGTATCAGCACAGCACTTAACGGAGGTATTTATGAACAGCACCCAATCCATGATTTCACCTGAGTTTTACTCAGTGTGAAGCAGCACCTTGGTGAACTCTGTTAAGCTGAATTCACAGACTGACACTGACACCAAGGTTTAAAAGTCCCACAGCTTTTGAAATGCTTTGAGCCATTGGGAAAGCCAATAGAAGCCACCAGTTGCTCATCTCTCAAAGGGAAAATGAGGATTGAGACAAAGAGGTCAGGCACTTGAGACTCCAGAGGCAATCACACTCATGCTCCTGATTTTTTTTAAAAAAATTTTTATTTATTTCTTCAGATTACATCTCCATCATAGTGTCCTCTTTCCACCCTTCCCAGTCCCGCCCTCCCACCCTCTACCCCCTAACCCTTCCATCCCACTACTGTGGAGTGGAGTGTCCCTACATAACAGTCCCCCACCCAAGTTCAGCAATCATATGAGGGCCAAGAGCTTTCTCATACACTGGAGGCTTACAAGGCAGTACAACCAGGGAAAAGTGTCAATGACAGGGAGAGAAAACAAACAAACAAACAAACAAAAACAAAAACAAAACAAAAAAGTCTATGTCCATGTTCCCTTTGGTGCTTTGGTTATAGTATAGATATCCTGTACTATATGGCTAAAATCCGACTATAAGTGAATAGATGCCATGTGCATCCTTCTGAGTCTGGGTTAGCTCACTCAGGATGAGCTTCTCTAGTTCCATCCATTTGGCTGCAAATTGTATAATTTCCTTGTTTCTGATAGCTGAGTAATATTCCATTGTGTAGATATACCACAATTTTTTAATCCAATCTTCGATTGAGGGACATCTGGGTTGTTTCCAGTTTCTAGCTATTACAAATAAGGCTGCTATGAACATAGATGAGGAAACTTCCTTGTGATTTGGTGAGAAATCATTTGGATGTATACCCAGAAGTGGTATGGCTGGGTCCCAAGGCAAAGCTATTCCAAGTTTTCTAAGATATCTCCAGACTCACCTCCATAGTGGTTGCACAAGCCTGCACTCTCAACAGCAGTGGAGGGTTCCCCTTTCTCCACACCCTCGCCAGCATGTGCTGTCATTTGAGCTTTTGATCTTAGCCATTCTGACAGGCATGAGATGGAATCTTAGAGTTGTCTTGAGTTGCATTTCTCTGATGATAAAGGATGCTGAGAATTTATTTTTTCAAGTGTCTCTCGGCCTTTAGGAATTCCTCCTTTGTGAATTCTCTGTTTATCTCTTTTCCCCATTTAATCAGATAAAACAAGTTCTTCAAATGTGACTCAACATCATTATTTTCTTAATAGCTTTTAAATTAATTATTTTTCTTCTGTTCTCATAGCTTATCTTATTTAATGTTATGTTGCACCGTGGTTTTGTTTTTAAGAAATTAATTTATACAGGTATCTCATCATGGAAGCAAAAATGTTGCTGTGAGTAGATTGTGGATGTCTTTACATACACATGTATGTAATGTGCTTATTTGAAATATTTTAATTTTGAGTCTTACAAAGCCCAGGATGACCTTGAATGTGTCACATAGGGAAGAATGGCTTTGAACTTCTGATTGTCTCTCCTATTGCCACCTCCTGAGAATTGACATTATAGACTAGGACCAACACATCTGATTTTATGAGGTTCTGGGGATAAATCCAGGACTTTGTATTTGCTAATAAAGCATTATGCCAACTGAGCTACATCTCAGATCTCCTTATGTAGAATTTTATTTTCTGTGATTTTTTTCCCAGTGAAAGGAGATTAGAAATGATCAATTCATACATCAGTCAAACAACTGAGCTTCTCCTAGGACTTTGTCTTGTCTTAGTTATGCCACCATTGTTTTATCAAATGGGATTTGTCCTCTTCCACTTATATGATGGCCAACCTACATGATGGCTAGTGGTCAGACATTAGACCTTAAGACATCACGGAAACAAAACAAATAACTATGGAAATGTGGTACCATTTAGTGTCACTTTTGTTTTATTGTTTCTGATGATATGTTTTTGATTGAAAACTAAATTTGGCCACTCACTCAATCAATTTTTAATATGGCCTATCATGGGTCTAACATTCTTATAACTATTAGGGATATAGTGACAGATCTATTTGCATGTCTTCATAGATTTGACAAGGTAGAAGGAAAGTAAACAAAGTTAGATACTTCTTTAATGAAGAACACTCAAAACTGAAGTAACTGAAACTGTTTTATTTATTTATTGTTTTTGCAAATGATTTCGGAAAGACGAGGGTAACCTAAACTAATTCAGTGTTTCCTCTCTTCCTTTTTCCCTTTTCCTGGCCTCACTCTTACTTATGTAGGGATTCTCTTCTCTCTTTGCAATAGTGGATTCTTTCACCCTACTACATATGCATTATTTCTGTAACATCTACTGTAAGCTTTTACTATTTTACTGTATAGATTTATCCCTCTGGACACTATGTATTTGAACTAACAAAGGAGAAAGACTCCTAGGTAACATTACTTTTAATTGTGAATAAATCTGCCATTTATCAAAATGAACGTAAATTAGAAAGTGATGTGTATTGGATGAAAACTAGCCTGTGAAGAGCTCTACTCTAGAACTTGTCCTTGTGAATTATGTGTCTGTTTATATGCCCCTCTTTACCTCTCTATCCCCAGGATTTACTCTTTAATGACCAAGGAACCATAAGAATTTCCCCATCTTTCATGTTTTATATCTAGCTCAAGATTCACATCCCAGAATGATCTGGATGTTGTCTTAGGGACATCAACTATTACAGTGACCTCTTGTTCAAAATGTTAGGAACCTTAAATCTATCCAGGGGAGGTATTATCACTGCCTTTGAGAATTTTCCTTCTCAACTTGAGTGTCATAGAGGCAATGATATCTTCAGTATTATTCTTACATATCTTAGAAATAAAGATGCTTTATAACAAATCAGATCATATTTTTATTTTTGACAGTTGGATATGCATTGTTGGTGCAAAGTAGGTATAACAATGGCCTTGAACATGGGCCATTGTTGCAGTTTCTTAGACTGGACCAGAATTCCTATAGACAAATATATTCTGAAAACTTTGTCTAAAACTTGTCGGAAATGATTGCTAATCCAAGTTTCCCATTGTATTCTCCTAAACAATTTTAAAGAAAGAATGTGTAGAGGCCATTATCTCAATTATAGCACAGTTAGCTCTACAGATAATTATAATACCAGAGAAAATATATGTTGGATGATAACGATAATCTTCGGACCAAAGACTTTATTATCCCAGGGCAAATTGTAGGATATGTCACAGTGCATGCATTTTATTTGTTTTAGTTTTGGTTTGGGGGTTCTTACTTATTTTATCCTGAGTCACAATGAAATCTGATTGTTGTTACTGGTTCTGTCTGGAGAGTTTTTCAGCTGGGATTTGGGTGGCTCATAGTTTTTTCATTATTATACAAGGACTAAAGCACTAGTCTCTTTGAGGGTGGCCTTGCCCCCACAGTGGGCAGACCGTGGAGATAATTTCATCCCTCCATGACCTCTGGAATCTGTTATTAGAATTGGTTTCTTTTACCAGTCATTTTCATGTGCATGTGAAATCTAAGGGGAGATAAAGTAGGGCAAGTTTTTATACATTTTTGCTTTTGTGGACTGTGACCATTAATACCTGGAGTAAATGTTACCTTATGCCCTGAGCGAATAACATCTGAACATGGTACTTGTTGCCTCCTCTCCTTTGCTCTTCATCACAGAGCAGAGCCTCAAGGCCTGAGGCTAAAGGGTCAACAGAAAAGCATGGATGGAATTAATCCTGAAATGCCTAAAGTTTCTGACACAGATTTTTTTTTTAAATATTTGAAAAGTCCAAGTATTAGTATTTGCAGCTTTTGCTGAATCCATCCCAAAAATGTAGCTGACTTGGATGGATGATTGAAATAAACAACTTGGCAATTCATTTCAAAAGTTAAAGCGACAGGAATAAATCTCAAAGATGTAAATAAAACTAAACTAAATATATATATATATATATATATACACACACACAAAGTTGTACACATCCATACATATATTTAGACTTTTATAAAATTTCAAAATTTCCAAACAAAAGACTCAATGATACTTTAGTTGAATGCAAACCACAAGACTTAGTCAGCATAAGAAATTGCTACCATTAAGCTGCAGGCTCTGCACTTCCTATATAAGCAAATATATTTATCCCTCTCAGGTCTCTGAGGTGGTTGAAGAATAGACAGATAGAATCTTATAGTTAAATTTTGAACTGTTTAGGAATCAAGAGGGTGTTATAGATCTAAGAAGATACTCTTAAAAGTGTGTTGAAAGATAGTATGAATGTTGAGTCACATATAGACCTTTAAACTCATGGAGTTGGGTAGATAGTAGAATGTTAAACTCAGGGGCCAAATAGGTATAAACTGAACATTGGGAAGGTATACTGGGCCAATTTAATCTCATAAATGTGGCATAATTATATCTATTGTTTTGTATAATACTTACTATTATAAGAGAAGGAACCAGCTGTTGGACTGAAAGGGGAAACCTCTGGAGGGAAGAGGGTGGAAGGGCGGGTTGGGAAGGGGGAATAGGGAGGGGTTTGTTACTGAGATGTAACTTGAAGAAAAAAAAAATAAAGTATTTATATAAAAAAAAAAAAAAAAAGAAATTGCTACCATTAATGACAAGAAGAAAAAGCCCAGCACAAACATGGAGCTAGAATGGTTTGATTTTGTTTGATTCAAAAGCCTTGAACTACAGCAGCAACAGATTCGTGAGGATTTTTAACAACCTATGCATGTATAAAAGCATAAATGGGAACAAATTAGATGCTTTCATGAAGTCATCATGGGATAATTGTTTGCAAATTGGTTTCTGAAGGGCTTAAAAACATTGCTTTCTGGTTTGAGTCTTTCTGGAGGGGACATTTTGTTAGTAATTTGGGGTAATTATGAATAGTTCTTCAATGCCTGCCTTAATGGGAAGATTCTGAAGGTCCACTCTAGGTATACAAATAGGACTTTGCTTAGCACTGATCAGGTTCTTCCCTGAAGACCAGATTCATAATCCTTTCCATATACTTTTAATACTCAGCTCTATTTTCCCTTCTTTCACTTCTTAGCCATTGGCCTTGCTACTAGTTTGTCAAAACTCTTCTAGTCACTCCCATATAGGACCTTATCTTTCTTTTTAGCAACATGTCCTCCAGTATTTTGTCTTGATTCTCTCTCCAGGAAAGTGGGGAATCTTGAAGTGGAAGGCCCTGTGGAGGGCATGGGGTGGAGACAAGGGAGCACAATCCCCAGGGCTGGGCTGTTGTTCACATGGCTTTGGAGAGTCAGTGCAGCTGCTTGCTCATCTGTGAAATGGAGATTTTAAAAAAGGAAATTTCTTTTGGGATTTTTGAGGATTAAATGGTATGAAAAAATGCACATAGAATTCTTGGCCACGGGCCTGGGAAAGAACCAGAACTTGAGACAGGGGAGCTAAGATGCAACTTGCTGCTCTCCCGCACTGCCTGGTGCTGCACAACCTTTGTGTATCTGCCTTGTACACAGCCTTGTCCTTGTGTGTTTTTTAACCCTACCCCAGGCTCACAAGTTGGACCCAGTCACAGGATTTCAAAACCCAGCAACAGGAAATAGTCCTCATTCGTGTTCCTCATTTGGTAAAAATCTTTCTTTCTGAGGAATACTCTAAACCAGTGATTCATTCAGGGACAGAAACACAAAGCTACTTGAACCAAAAAGCAAATCTGGAATGGAGGCTGGCTCCATGTACCTAAGTACTTCGCTTGTGACCTAGGCCAAAGACAGAGTGCTTCCTGCTCTCTAACACCTATTTAATTCCTAAGATATCCAGACATCCTCTCCAAGCAACTGGAACTGTATATTTTTTTTCCCTCAGGCTTGGATCACTAAGAAGATAGA
The DNA here is from genome assembly GCA_907164525.1 of Lophiomys imhausi. Classification (NCBI taxonomy): domain Eukaryota; kingdom Metazoa; phylum Chordata; class Mammalia; order Rodentia; family Muridae; genus Lophiomys; species Lophiomys imhausi. The sequence goes on along the minus strand of CAJQZJ010031998.1, from coordinate 10,867,837 downwards.
CTTAACATTGGAGGTGGATGTCTAAGGGCTAGACAAGGCAAAAGGTGTCCTACACTTTTGTGTGAGGCAGGTGAGTAAAAGGTGATAGGATTGCTTTACAGACTTCCTAGTGAAACTCTCAGCTTCATTTCTTTCTAATATCTTTTTTTCATTAGCTCCTCTCAGATGAATTTATTGCTGTAGTCTCCAAAGGGCTGCATACGTGGCAGACACAAATATTGAAGGGGGACCCCTCCAAATATATCTATATATATATCTATATATATATAAATGTTTATTCACTACTTCAAGCCACATCTCCATCACAGTACTCCCCTCTACCCCTCCCGGTCCCACCCTGCCACACTCCCATCCTACTCCTCCAGAGTTGGGTGTCCCCACACATCAGTCCCCCCCCCACCCAGTTCAGCAGTCACATGAGAGCCGAGAGCCTCCTCACATACTGGGGGTCTACATTGCAGAACCACTAGGGCAAAATGTCTCATTGACAAAGTCTATGTTTCTGTTCCTTTTGGTGCATTGGTTGTACAATAGTTATCCTGTACTCTATGGCTAACATCCAATTATAAGTGAATAGATGCCATGTGCATCTTTCTGAGTCTGGGTTAGCTCACTCAGGATGAGCTTCTCTAGTTACATCCATTTGGCTGCAAATTACATGATTTCATTGTTTCTGATAGCTGAGTAGTATTGCACATGCTGGTGAGGTTGTGAAGAAAGGGGAACACTCCTGCATTGCTGGTGGGAGTACAAACTTGTACAACCACTATGGAAATCAGTCTGGCGATATCTTAGAAAACTTGAAATAGCTGTACCTCAAGACCCAGCCATACCACTTCTGGGTATACATCCAAATGATTCTTCACCAAACCACAAGGACATTTCCTCATCTATGTTCAGAGCAGCCTTATTTGTAATAGCTAGAAACTGGAAACAACCCAGTTGTCCCTCAATGGATGAATAGATATGTTTTTGAACCTATAGGGCCAACAGGAAACCTTCCTTTTTCTCCTCTGATGACTCAAAGAAATAATAATAGATAAAACAGGGAAAAAGACCCAAATGTCTCAATGTGAAAATACACAGGAGCCACACATGGTCTGGGGTTTTATGAGAGTAAAATATCTCAAGTTAAATCCCTCTTTATGAGAGAGGATAGTAGAGATGATATCACCTTTTAGGAAGATAGTAAATTAATTTTAGGGAGTTGTCATCAGCTTGGAAAGAATACAATGCCATGGAACAAAAGGCTGGCATTGGAACAGGGAATGGTTAAGTTTGTAAGTTATTCTTCATGGAATATCCAATAGGATCAAAAGAGAGGGCAGTGGCACGTGATAAGATTCTGTTCAGCTGTGTTGACAGACATCCTCTCTTTCGCACTGGAGTTTAGTCTTGTCTGTTTAATGAAACTTTGGGAAGAAGGTTGAAGAAAATCCTGTTTCTTTTTGTCTGCTGGGAAGTACACAGAATTTTTTTTCCTGTGTTGAGTTGAAAGAAGGGAAACCTGGGGTGCCTTGATTTTTAGGTAAATATTTAAGAAAATCTCTCTCTTTTTCTCTCTCTCTCTCTGTCTGTCTGTCTGTGAGTCTATATGTATGTCTGTGTCTCACTCTGTGTCTCTACTTCTCTGTCTCTTTATCTCTCTCTCTCTTTTTGTGTATGTGTGCCTGTCTCTGTGTCTGTGTGTGTCTCTGTGTCTGTGTGTTTGTGTGTGTGTCTGTGTGTGAGTTTGTGTGTGTATGTGTGTGTGTGTCTGTGTGTATGTGTTTGTGTTTGTGTGTGTGTGTGTGTGTGTGTGTGTGTGTGTGTGTGTGTGTGTGT
>CAJQZJ010031998.1:10828998-10866003 GCA_907164525.1 Lophiomys imhausi | reverse complement strand
TGTGTGTGTGTGTGTGTGTGTGTGTGTGTGTGTGTGTGTGTGTGTGTTTGTCTGGTCAGCCAGCTCCAGGGATTCTCTTGTATCCACCACCCCAGTGCTTGAATTGAAGGCATATACTGCTGCACACTCAGCTTTTGACTGGTGCTGGGTTAGAATTCAGGTCCTTATTCTTGAACATTGAATGCTTTACTAACAGAGCTATGTCCCCAGTTGTGCCTTAGGTGGTCAAGGCACTTCAGCAGGCCAAAGCACTAGTTATTAGAAATCATTTTCTGAGGCCTGAACACCCTCATCCCGATATAAGGTGAGCTCTCAGCATGGCTCATCTTCTGGAGTTCCACGGTTGAACAGAGACCGTGAGGCAGGGAATACTGAGCTACGGGGTTTCCTGGGCTATCCCATGTAAGTCTCTTGCCACAGTCTCAAAAGCCTGGCTTCATACTCACACCTATGTTCTGCTGTCTTGATCTTCTGGGTGGAAACCTAAGAGTTGAGGCCCTTAAAGTCACATCCATAGGTATATTTATTTGAATCTAATGGAAGCTATCCTGGAATCCCTACCACATGATTTGGAGCAGGGGAGGCTGCAGAGGTTTGTAAATGAGTAAAACAGAGAGGAGAAGGTGGTTTTTCCAGGCGCATTCCAAGTTGAGCTTTGGTATAAAACCTTCCTATCCAGAGTCGGACACCAGCATAGCACAACAGATGAGTGGCACAGGAATGAGGAACACAGTGCAGAGGCCTGTCACTCCTGGACAGAGACTTAAGAGTGAGGACCAAGGGTCAGGTAGGACCCTGGACTCATCGAAGACTGGAAATCCCATGTGTATTGCACATGCCACCAACTGCAACACAATAGAATACAAACCATTCACACCCTCAATTGCAACTGAAGATTCCAGGGATGTCCAGGGTTAAATTTTCATTTACTTGAACTATCACTGTGGTTTAATAGTTTAAAAATCCCTTTGATAATGATTCTTATCATACACAATGGTTTGAAATAAAACAGCACAGCTGGTACTTGACCCGAGTCTACTTTTAAACAGTCCTACTGAATTCTTGAAAGTGGAGACTGAGGTGCTTCCCGATTTAGCTTTTGCTATTGAACCTGGAGCAGTAAGACTTCACCATTGCTATTAATGTGTAACTTCTCATAAGAATGACATTATATCACTTTAAGGTCTTATCTAAAAACCCTCTGTACCTTGCTCTCATGCTTTTTTTTTTGGCATTCCGACATCTCCAAGAGGAACAATTGTTCAATATGTAAAGTCTAAATGACTCTTTTTATTGAATAAAGTATTATGTTATTGAATGAATCACAAAGCAGCAGTCTCTTTTGCACATTTAACTTTGAATCTGCTGCTTAGAGCAAAATCTTGATTTTTCTTTCAGATGCTAATAACATACTGTCCAGGGTAGGCAAGGTTAGTCTCTAAAAGGAATTGGTAAGAATTGGTTTGCTTTCATTATGTATGTGCTTAATAATGGTTTCTTAGAGTCACGGGATAAACTTTGTTCCTTATTGTCCATTATGGTAATTTAAACTTGGTGGTGCCTTTCTATCAGTTAGCTATTATTGGTTATATTAAGTAAGATATTATTAGTTGCTGTTACAGAACAATTAAGTGAAAAGTATACTTTTCTGATGATTCATGTTTTCAATTTTTAGTAAAGAAAATGAAATGAATATATTAACTGAATACTGTTAAAATTATTAGCACAGAAAATATATTTTTCAAGTGATGAATATCATGGACAGATTATGAGATTCAGTGTAGACAGAGTTATCTAAGTGCTTCTGATAAAGAATTAAATCTGTCTCAGAAGGGTCATTTTTCTACAGTAACATTTGTAATCTTCATTTTCTCACTTGTAAAATGTTTCTGAAACTCCAATAGTGTTAGCATCAGGAGTAGTTGTGACATTAGGGCAATGGAAACAGTTTGGTGAGTGTACACCATGCACTCTATAGAACCACACAAATGCAAATTAATATTATCACATGTACAGCAAGATAATTCACTTTCAGGGTTACAATTACCCATTTGTAAAACTCAGTTTGGAGGAGTGGAAACATACTCCAGAAACTACGTCTTAATAATCAGCTCACATGACTGACTGTATCCTGGGTACAAATTGTCTGGTGAAACTACGTCTTAATAATCAGCTCACATGACTGACTGTATCCTGGGTACATATCGTCTGGTGAGGGGAAGAGACAGAGTGTCAAGAGCCTAAGTATCTCCATAACCTATGTAGCCACGATAATGTCTTTCTGTACAATGTGTCCAGTTAAGTGTGACTCAGCCTTGAATCTACAAATACTGAAAAGCCCTTTTCTGAAGTTCCCTTCTCCTTCCATCGTCATGATGCCACCGTATTATATCCCTAGCATCTCAGGAAACCACAGGAAATGCAAGCAGAGACCAAATGAGACATGGATTTTTCACTTTTCCTGTTTAATGTCTTGATTATATGCTGATGTTGGCAGGTGAGGCAGAATACATCATTCTATCAACAATGAAACCTGTAATCCAGTCATAACTATGGCAATGGTATACAGTATTCCATATATGCCTTCAGTGGAGATGATGCTTATCCACACTGGTGAGTTATTAGCCTCTTTTTTCAATCTACTGAGTCCCATGTGCTTTTAGGAGCAGAAGTGACCTAACATTCTAGTCTATTTTTCTTTCAAAATCTTTTTATGTGCATATATGATGTGTGTATTTGTGTCCACATGCACATGTATTCCTGTGGGCATGTGCATGCTACAGTATACATGTGACAGTCAGATGACAAACTCAGGTGTCAGTCCTTTGCTTTCTCATCGCTTGAGATAGGGTCTCTTGTTATTCACTGCTTCACATGCCAGGCTATCTTACTATAAGCTTTCATGGATTCTCCTGTCTCTGACTCCTATCTGGCTATGGAAACTCTGTGACTGCAGACATGTGCTACTGGGTCTGGTCATCCAAATCCAGGTCCTCGTGCTTGGACGGAAAGCATGTCATCTACCTGGCACCTCTGCAGCTCTTGTATATTCATTTTTACAGCTAGAAATATTGGAGAGCAAAAGGAATTATGTGACCCATTCAGACCCATATTTAGTAGGTTTCTGGATTTACTAATTCCTAGGTTGACTCATTCTACCATGCTTCACTGCCAGCCAGGATCAGATTATCATTTTATGCATGTTTGTAGCCAATATTCATATTCATTGACCTTTCATATTAGTAGGAAATCACAAACAAGTACAATTAATATAAGAACTATGGCACTAGCAGCTATTTTTTTTCTAGAAAGAGACATAAAACCTAAATCTATGTGTTTTTGTCCTTTACTGTGTCATTAACTTCAGGCCATGGTTATTATTGGATTCCAGTTTTCCATTGGAAATAGACTATTTTATTGTGTCTCACTAGCTAAGAAAGCAATGTTCATGCTACTAGAACCGAATATGAAATTTTAATTTTGATAAACTCGTGCTGGCTGGCCAAACCAATTCTACTGCTGTCCAAAATATCACAAAGAATATGATTGAATGTTTTCATACTTTAGAAAGCATTGTAAGAAACTTTTTCTGTGTTGATATTTTGCCTGTAGTGCTTTTGTGATGTTAATTTAAAATAATTGGTTCTTCTTTTGAATGATTGCATACTCTGATGATTAATTTAAGAACCAACTTGACTAGGCTAAAGATACCAAAAAATAGGTGGAAGATTATTTCTGGGTTTGTCTATGCAGATGTTTCTGGAAGAGTATTCACATCAACAGACAATAAAAAATGTATGTCCTCACTGGTGTAGATTCACATCTTTGCCATTGAAGGCAGGCATGGATGAAAAGAAAAGGAAGGATGATGAATTCTTTCTCTTCTTCCTTGAACATCAGAGCTCCTGGATTGAACTTTGTTATTTACAACATCAACTGTCTCCTTCTACCCCTATTCATTCCTTGGCCCATGCTCAGACTGTTGGCCTCATACTGAGTGTTACCATCAGCTCTTTAGACAGCTTCAGTCCTTTAAACCTCAGCTGATTTTGAGTGGCTGTTAAGTTTACAAATGGTATGCATGAGACTTTTGCCCTCCTTAATGACTTAAGCTAATGCCTACAACATGTCTCCTTCGTCTATATATGGATAGTCTGAGTAATCCTTTATTTCTGCAGAACCCTGATAAATATACATATTTTCATAAATGCTCAATGGAATTTTTTTAAATGCCTAGATCTGTGTGTCTTCATTTCTTTGTAATTTAGCACAATACATTACTAATTATTTACTTAGTTACTAAGGTCTAATAATTATTAGCAAACAATAGTGAAACATGAACCAAATTAGTCTTTTCTTGCCATATATTACAGTAATATAAACTCAAGTATCAAAACCAGAAAGAAAAAAAAAAACATTGTTGTTGTCCTTTTGTCCTTCCCTTGTTGTACTGGGAAGACAGTACAAGCTATCACAGACAATTCTAGGAAAGGAAACAGGGTATTCTAAACAAGTATATAAAAGGAAAAATGGTCATGATAATTTCTCAAGCTAGAAATAAAAAGTCCTAGTTTAAGTAAATATTTAGGTGTCAAATGGCCTATTGACTATTCTTAAGAGTCATTGTTCACACAACAATGGCCAACATAGCATGATAACCTAAGGATGCAGTAGTGGCAAGCATACCTTGGGCAGTAATCAACAGCTCTCTAATTGGACATAAGACCCACTCATGAAGAAGACTATCATCCCTGGTATTGATTGGAAGCCTAGCCAACAACCCAGGGCTGATGACATCATGGATCTTGGAGAAGAACTAACATTCACCACTTTACTAAATCAGCAAAATCCCTAACTACAATATAAATATTTGTACTTATACGTACAGATAAGAGTAGTCCTCAGGGGCTGGAGAGATGGCTTGGCAGTTAAGAGCACTGACTGCTCTTCCAGAGGACCCAGGTTCAATTCCCAGCACCCACATGGCAGATCACAACTGTCTGTAACTCCAGTTCCAGAGGATCTGACACCCTCACACAGGCATACATGAAGGCAAAACACCAATGAACATGAAATAAAAGTAACATAAAAATTTAAAGAAAAGGGATAGTCCTCATCTCTCATCAAGGAAATTTCTCAATGTCACAAATGGAGACAACAGACACCCATAATCAATCAAAACACAGAATTGTGGATCTCAGAAAACAATGGTTACATTTACAAAACAACTCCAGCATCGAAGGCTCAGGAAACATTGCAGAAAGACTGTGAAACCTAGAGGATCAGAGAATTTGCTGAGACTGCATCTCCTGTTAATGTCAGAAGCTACAACCATAAAGTCTCACCAATACGATTGCTTAAACAAGAACTGAACAAGGACAACAACAGTCAATATGCCAGAGTGGACAGGTGAACCAACCACGGGATCTCAGTTCTACACAGATATGACCAGGACATGAAAGAATGCTGAGTGTGGAAAATAGTTTTTTTCTAGGGAAGGGCACACCTCCTGGCAATCCAATATCAACGATCAGCCCAGAAAACATACTTACAAGTAACATTATACAGACTGAGCAGGTTACATTAAGGAACCCGTGTGTGTGTGTGTGTGTGTGTGTGTGTGTGTGTGTGTTCATGAAATAACTGCTAGTGAAAAAGGCCATGAATTTAAAAGAGAGGAAGAAGGAATCTATGGGAGGATTTGGGAGAAAGAAAGGGAAGGAGGAAATAATGTAGTTATATTATAATCTCAAAAATAAAAGAAAACATAATACAAGTTAAAAAATAGTCATTGTCCATAAGCAGCAAAATTCCAGAAGAGAACCAAGGATAGCAACAATGTGTAACTGTGAGGAACCTGAAAAACTACATGGAATCCTAGCACCTCAAGCAATAAACTAGAGTTATTAATAACATAGTTATGGAGAAGAGAGTTGAGGCTGACACAGATCGGATGGTCACCATCTAGAGGCTTGATATCTGGTGGAAAACCTAGTTTTAAAAACCACACTAGAAAAAGAAACATGAGTTAAATATATGACTCTGAACAGTTGTTGAGGGAAGGTCTAATATCATTGCTTCTGATAGGTTGAATTCAATGCTGAGATCTGGTTACCGTCCCTTCTGAGGCATTCTCTTGATTGGTTAACAAAAGTCTCTTATTAGAGACAAGTAACTAAGCAGAAAGAGTATAGGAAGGTGGGACTTCCTGAGATTAGAACAGGAAGCCTGCATTTTAGACAGACTCTCCCCTTTCTGTAGGGAGACACAGAAGGAGACAGACGTCTTAAGAACGCTGGAAGGTAACCGCAGGCACATGGCGGTTTGGGATTAGGTGGTCTGGGTTAACTTAGAATAGCTAATTGAGAGTCTGCCCAGCTAATGGCTAAGTGTTAAAACATTCAAAGGTCTTGGTGTATTTAATTATTGGGGAAAGGACTGCGGCTACTCATAGGCCCTCAGTCCAAGCAGTCCTGGACTCCCGGACTTCCCTCGAACACAGGCGAATCTCCTGTCAAGCTGCTGGTAATTCTACTGGCCTAATATAACAACTTATATTAGTTAACAGAGTTTAGGTCACAGGTGGTGTAGGCCACCCTTGGTCCCAGGGCTCTTTTCCCAGGACAAATCAGGCAACTGGTTAAGGCACTTGGGCCAGGCCACCCACTTCTCTGCCAAGCCACTGGCTGCTCTGCCAGCTTAATCTTACTTATAACTTATACTTACTAATAACTACAACAATTAGTTAAATTGCAGTTTCAAACAGTTACTTCTTGTAGACTTTACCAATAAGCTTTAAGAAAATACTTCAACACAACACATCAAATAAACACACTGAGAGTAATATCAGGCTTGCTGAAGCATGACTGTCACACTCCTTTAGATTCAAAGAACACAGGCAATAGAATCAGCTAGGTATGTTAAATTATTGGATTTATGAGGATAAAAGATTTTGCATATTACTTGTTTACATATAATTTTCTTTATTATTCTCAGAGATCCAGGTTTATATTTATAAATCAAAAGCAATCTCTAGCTCTTGTGGAAAAATGTAATTAAAATATAGTCTGTTACATGTATCTTTTGGAATAGATAATTTCAGGCAAGTGATTTTAATTAAAACTTTTGGTGATTGCAGTCATATAGATTGAGGTAAGGGAGGAAATAAACTTTCCAAACAGTCAAGTGGGTAAGAGTTTACTTTTTGAGATGGAAATCCTCAGACATAAACAGGACACTTTTGTAGCCAGCTTGTTTATGGCAGAAATGTTGACCAAATATATCCTAGAAGAGAAGACGGAAGTGTCAGATTTTACTTTGTCTGTGTCATCCAAGGAAACACTAGTGCCATTGTTGAATCTTGTGGGTGGACTTAAGAAAGTATGAGGAAAGGATAGCCTCCTCCCAATTAATTAATCCCAATGAGCAAAGCAAAATACAGGGAAGACAGTAATGGACCTGAGAATGTAAACCATAAAAGAGATAAGGACTATTGACATATTCTTTTGTTTGTATATGTTTTATTTTTAAAGACTGGAGAGAACAACTATGAATAAAAATTTGAGCTTAAAAAAAAAGAAATCTGGAAAAGAGACACATTTCCCTTGACTGCTATCTTTCTGTCTACTTTCTGCCTTAGTGGACTCATACCTGCTGTTGTTCTCAGAGAAAACACATCTTCTGAGCCACAGTTTCCTTTGTACATTGGGTTCAAAATAAAGGGAAAGCAATCATAGCTATCTGAAAAGACAAGAAACAGCTATTTTATTTCATTAACTGTAACTCATGTCCTCATGGTTTAGAGATCAACGGTGCTTCCTAGAAAGAAGATGTACTTTTACATATTGAACTCTACAATGGACCCTTATAGCTCCTTTGTTCAAAATCTAATAATCACGTAATGGGCATCTTCCAACCTTAAAATCTCATAGTCTTTTAAATCACTTTCTAATGGTATGGCAAAACAGATCTTATAGGTGTGTTCGTAATTCATTATTAAAACACTGTATCATTCTTTCTGGGCAATAGTTTTATTCATTCATTCAAAAACATTTTTGACTGTGTACAAAGAGACACTCCTTAAAATGCCGGGGAACAGTAGTGTGTAGCACAGGTACAAGCAAAGAAACTCCTTCAGTAATAGAGTTCACATTCTATGGCTGCAAGGCAAATAATAACAAATACTAATCAGGTGACAGCATAGCAGAATGTGAGAAGTAATTTAGAAGCTACTAAAATGAGCAGAGGTGCTTGGGGATTTGGGATGCCTGGGGTCTGGCATGGTTGGGGAGAACTGATGAAAGGACAGGAGGGAGGAAGCCAAGCAGACATCTAGGAAGAGCAAACCCTGAAGGGGTTGTTCCAGTGTGTTTGAAAGACAGCAAGTTGGGTGGTGTGACTGGAATAGAGTTTAGGGCAAAAAGAGGAGAAAACTATGTGAGAAAAATAGACAGACTGTGGACCTTTTTATACTGCTCTTGTAAATGATAGACTGAAACAACAGTGGTGTGGCTAGGAACTCTGATTAGAGGCTATGGCAGCAATCCTCTTACTTGTTGCTCCCTACAGTAACAGAGGATGTGATTAGCAATGGAGGTGGTGAGTTACTGGATAAAGAGTGTATTGATGAGTTACAAGCATTGGTATTTCCTGAGACTATATTGTAGGATGAAATGAAGTTTCTATGTAACCAACTAGAATGATGGAGTTGATAGGAACTAAAACAAGTGACACTGAACAAAGGTGTTCAGAAAGCTGTAGCCCCTCGTTTTTGACTGCATTATTGGGTTCTTTTCTACCACCCTTCCAAGCCTTATTCTACCCTATTCTACCCTTATTCAACCCACCAGCACTATGTAGGAGAGAAAGAAGATTAGAGGGAAATGGGGGCATAGAATTCTTAAGGGACATTGGGTTTCTAGGGGCAAGTCCAGTCTTCATTGTTAGAATATCCAGCAATCCAGTAAACCAGTAAACCAACAATCCAACAATCCAGAAATAGTGAATGCAGCAGCAGGGATCAGTAGCAGGGACCAGGAGCAGGGACCAGCAGCAGGGACCAGCAGTAGGGACCAGCAGCAGCAGGGGGAAGAGCAGCCTACACAGGGCCTCTCAGGGTTCTCCCATTTATACCTTCTCTAGAGTCCTGAGAATTAAACTATCTGCAGTTGGCAAGATTCATGTTTCTACTAAAACACAACCCCATACCCCACACCTGGGATTAAAACAAAAACATATCACATAACAAAACTGGGTTTTTAAAGAAACCAAAATTCTTACTACAGAAAGCAAAGCTGTATATATCAGGGACTATTTGGGGAAGAGAAAAGTTTAAAATCTTTAAAAAAACAAATGAGATTGTAAAGCACTCATTTTAATCTGTACATTTTGAATCCAAGGCAGTAGTCCAGAGCATTCATATAAATTGATATTCATTTAATATTTAGATGATGCTTCAGATAATCATAAAGGAGACAATCTAATATGTGAATTTAGATAGACAGAAAGGATCTAAGAAACAGGGTACCTCATCAAGGAGTATTAAATTTATACTACAAACAAAATTATGGAGAAATGGCCAAGGAAGTAAAGGTAAATATGGATTCAAGTGATGATAAACTTTCCAGAAAGAAGGAATGATCCACTTGTTAAATTGTCAAATGCTAAAAGTGAAAATAGATATGACATGGTGAATTCAACTATGTGTAGTGAGAATTTCTACTTGACAGTAATTGTTTTGAAAGGCAAATGGTATACTTGGATAGCCTTGTTTGGTCATCCTCGGAGGCAATTGTGTTAGAATACTGCAGTGGAATGTTTTAGGACTGGATAGACATTTATTTTTTTGTTGCATGTGGCAATGTTCCCTCAAACTTGAATATTTATTAAAATAATCTATTTTTAAGTTTTGTTAGTTTTATGATTTTTATGATTTATGACTATCATGTGAATGATAATTCCTGGAGAGGAGCTGTATCTGCAGGTACTGACTGACTGCTTAGAATTTCAGTGCTGGGAAGAGATTTGAATGCTAAAGGACCAAAGGCTAATTACTTTCTGTTGCGCTAATTCCAGCATGATGGAATAGCCATTCCTTGCCCACTTCTGAGTCCGAACTACCATCTTCTAATAGAAACTTGTGGAATCTGTTAATTTAGCCGACTCCTGGCTCACATCAACTCCAAAGCTAAGCATGTTAGAAGATAATATCTTGGGCTATAGAGAAGTTCCCCTAACCCCGTCTCACTATAACTACCTCTCTGATGTACCCCCAGTGTATTTCAAACTTGCCTTGATCTATGTTTCTCTTTGTTTTGCAAAACTATAGAAACTTCATGAAACTGCTTCACTGTTGAAGCATGGAATTTGGGATAACTTAAATATGTGTTCCCAGGCCACGGTTACTCAAAATGACTCCAGAATAAACTATCCCTTACTTCATTGAAATTAGAACTGTTATTTTGTGTCAACAACACTCAATTAAGTCAATTGCTTATATAAAAATGCATGTGATTGATGAGTTCAACATGTACCTACACAGCTGCAGAATCATCAACACAATCAAGATAAGGAACATAAGTTTATCACTCCAAATGTATCCTCACAGGTATGTGTAGTATACACTCCTCATGTACCAGCAGCCAATGGATCTCTCTTTTTTTTTTAAATACTTTATTTTTTTTCTTCAAGTTACATCTCAGTCACAAACCCTTCCCTATTCCCCCTTCCTATCCCACCCTTCCACCCTCTTCCCCCCAGCAGTTTCCCCTTTCAGTCCAACAGATGGTTCCTTCTCTTATAACAGTAAATACTATACAAAACAACAGATATAAATATGCCACATTTATGAGAGTTAAATGGCTCAGTATACCTTCCCAATGTCCAGTTTATACATATTTGGCCCCTGACTTTAACATTCTACTATCTAACCATCTCCATGAGTTTAAAGGTCTATATCTGACTCAACATTCATACTAACTTGCAACACACTTTTAAGAGTATCTTCTTAGATCTATAACACCCTCTTGATTCCTAAACAACTCAAAATTTAACTATGAGACTCTAGCTGTCTCTTCTTCAACCACCTCAGAGACCTGAGAGGGATAAATATATCTGCTTATATAGGAAGTGCAGGGCCTGCAGCTTCCAAAACTAAGAAATGACATACCAGTGACTGCCTGGACAGTTCCCATTTTCTCTCCATACATTCCTGCATCAGTCTTCAGCCTTTTATTGGATTACATCGGTATTGATCTTTGTATATTGATACAAAAATAGATTATAGTTGGCCACAATGGCATTGACCCTTGTATATGGATGTAATATTAAGATTGTATTGGGCTACATAGGCATTGATCTTTGTATATTGGTACATAATTAAGAGTATATTTAACCACAATTGAATAGATCTTTGTATATTGATACAAAATTAAAGGTAATGCTTCCTAATGGTATCATACCTAGAGATACTTAAAAATAAAATGTGAAGCTCTGGCCTCTTGATACCAACCGTCTAAAACTGTCTAGGATAGTTAAATAAAACAAACTCCTAGTCATGCAAACATGTCACTTTGTTAGCTACTATGACAGTCTATCACAGATATTCTCTAAACTACTCAGTAATCAAGTTGTTAAGAGATAAGCAATATTTGCTTATCTAAATACAAGAGATGGATAGGGCATCTTCAAAAACCCCAAGAGATCTGCAGAATATGGCATTCAAAGATGTTATCTTAAATTAAGATTTTCTTTTTTTTTGATATCGAGACATATCAGCTCCTGACAGCACCCCCTATTCTACTCCAAGTAGAAGATAAGCATCGAAGAATCTCCAGTGTGAGATGGTTGAATTAGTGGCAAGCCTATCTCTTGGCATGAAAAAACCCCTTGCTCCAACTGCAGACAGACTGCTGTCCAAAAAGGACAAAACTTGGTAGCAGGGAAGTCGACAGCCTAACTCTGCCAAGACAGGGTAGGTAAGTCCTTCATAATCCCTGCTCTACAACAAATGTCTGTCAGAGAAACAGGAGCCAAGGATCTCTTATTCCCTGCTAAAGACTAGGCATCTATAATGTTTCTATAGATACTTACTGTCTATAGGAATCACATTTTCTTTATGTGTACTTGAATACTCTCCAATATCATTTTTCTTTCAGTCCAGTCCATATGCTTGAATATTCCTTACCATGTATGCCTGGTCAGCATGTTTATCTTTGAGTTTTTGATCCTCCAATATTTTTCCCATCAATATTTGATTGGTGAAACATACTTTCAGTAGGTATGGAATCCTAGATTATTTTTCTCTTAGTACGTTTTAAATTCCATTAGATTATGTTTGCGTTGCTTTACCATTGCTATGACAAAATGCCTGACACAAACAACTTCAAAAGAGAAAGGCTTATTTGGCTCCCAGTCAGAGGGCATGGACCATCATGGCAGGCAAGGTGTGGCTGTTGAAGATTAAGCAACTGCTCACCCTGCACCCACAGTCGGAGAGCAGAAAGGCTGCATACTTGAGCCCAGCTCCCACTCTTTTTTTGTTTATTCCTGCCTTCTCATGCTCATGATGCATGCTCATGCTTTGGAACCACCACATTTAGGGCGAGTGTTCCCACCTGAGTTAACCTAATTTATCTATTCACAGTCATATGCAGTGGCTAACATAATTTATGTAATCACTTGCAGACCTGCCTATGCTTGTCTCCTAGGTGACCCTAGATCCTGTGGAGGTGACAGGCAAGATTAACCATCACAGTTTCATCATTTTCAGAAGTCTGCAGTCATTTTGTTTATTCTTCTCTCCCACAGAGTATCTTCTTTCTTTATCTGCTATAAATATTTGCTTTACCACTTCATTTCAGCTATTTAATTGAGAATCACTTTGATGAGAGTCTTCAGATATTTATCCTGCTTAGTATTCTTCGAGTTTCTCAGTTCTATAGTTTTATACTTATTATCAAATTTGAAAATATTTTTGACTCTACTTCTCAACATCTTTTTTCTGACTCTTTCCTTCTGGGACTATAAGTATCTATAATATAATACTTAGTGCAATTCCATGTGTTTCCAAAGCCTTATATATTTTGAGAATCATTACTCTGTCTGTCTGTCTGTATATATGTCTGTCTATTGACCTTTCATCTATATAACTCTATCACTTTTTCTCCCTGCACTATTTTTCTGTTCTTGTTGTGCATTTACATTCCTTGATATTTTCTTGTATAGTTAATTTGCTGATAACGTTCTTCAGTGATTTGGGTGGGGTTCCATATTTACAACTTCTGCTTAGTTACTATATACAAAGTGTATATATATATATATATATATATATATATACTATAAGGTTGATGCAGATTTTTGATAACACTCCTTATTAAGTTAAGGAAGCTTCTCTATTTTCAGTTGAGTTATTCTTCTTAAACTTGAAAAACTGTTATGTTTTTTCAAACATCCTTTTCCCTTTTCTGATACGATCACACGATTTTTCTTTTCTAGCCTGCTGACATGATGGATCTTACTAATTGCTTTCACAAACTAAGTCTTGACTCTTCTCAAGTTGCATGGAAATTAATCCTTGATTTCTTGTCAACTATCTTTCATACTTAAATTTTAAATTGCTTCCCATGTGAAAAATATTAATTTATTGTTTGTCTTCTGGTGGTGATGCATACTAAGGTTTGTTTGTAGATAGTTTCTTATAGTTGAGATTTCTGTGTTAGAATTTATTTTGGTTTTGAATTTTGAAACAGTGATGGTTGAGCCTCATGAGTGCTACAATTCAGACATTTGTCACTCTGCCCAGTTTCCAATTAGTTGTGTTTTGTTATTTGTTAAAATCATTGATCTTGAACTGAACATCTTACGTATTTGTATTTTGTCATGTTCATTAATTTTTGTAGAATTAACTTAAAATCTTAGAAAGAAGGGCATTATTTTAAGAATTAAAATGTTGGAAGCTGTATTTTCTGGAGTTGATGAATGAACTTGAATCATGTTAGTCCATATCTTTTATAATTAAGACAATTAATTTTCTAATTTTTCTTTCCAATGAACCTAAACTGTGCATATCTTAGGTCTTTAAGTATATATTATGCTATGAACATGGTGGAGAAATTCAGTCTGAATAAGATGCAATGCTTGTGTCTCAATAGCTTACATTTTCTGAGAGCATGTGCTTGTTAATTAGCTAGCCTTAACAATTCTGTAATAATATTCAACATCATGCTATGCACCAAAAACACCTATAATTTTATCAGTAAATATTTAAAAAATGTTAAGAAATAGGAGAAGTTTGTTAACTAGTGAAGAAAAATGATAGAGGTAAATTCATCCAGTTTGGTGTGCAACACTTTTCAGGTCTTTCATAAGCACTGACTCAAGGTATTTAGAAGGAGATCTAGGGGATACACATATAGCTGTCTGTGTCTGGTGCAGGACACTTAGGTTCCCTCCCCGTGGTGGGTCTGTTACATGTCAACAACAGAAGAGACTACACCACCTCCATGTTTCAAAACAAACCTTACTGTCACTTGAGTCCTAGGAGTTAGGAAAGGGTAAAAAGTCCCAGTCATTGTGATATTATGAGACACGTAAATTACAAACTGTATTATGGAATTATGAGTTAACTTGAGTCCTAGGAGTTAGGAAAGGGTAAAAAGTCCCAGTCATTGTGATATTATGAGACACGTAAATTACAAACTGTATTATGGAATTATGAGTTAATATAAAGAGCTCCAAAAAATGGAAGCAGTTCCTTGTAAATGACTCTGCTGGCACAGTTTATCAGCTTGTAGTGATAACCAGCTTCACCTGTAAACTGAAATTGCATTGCGGGAATCTCCAACCCATTGAGTTAAATGTATTTCATTTATAACTGCTCAGTGAGCCATGAAAGACCCAGGGGCATTTCAGAGTCAGAAAAGCTGCCTTTCTTCTAGATGTTGTAATTGTAACTACAGTACAAAGAATAAATAATAAATGAAACCGTGATAGATGAACATGGTATGAATTATATTTAGAAACTCAAATATAAACACATCAGATTATTTTGTGCTGGAATCTTTTGTCCACATATAGACCAGGGAAGGAGACCTGTTCTTATAAAGCAAATTGGAGAAGAAAAATGGAAGACACTCACAAATGAATAAAAACGCATGTGGAATTGCAATATGCAAATAATAACTCTTTTGTGCACACTGCAGAGGAAGAGCAGAGAGTACATGATCACAGATGACTTCTCGCTGGGATCTTAGACAATGTAATACTAGCAGCCACCCTCAGCTCAGGCATACCCCAGCCGCTCACTTCACAGAGCTTGCCTCCTCCTTCCTTCCACTAACCCGTCACACCAAATTCCTTCATTAATTTTTTTTTTCAACCAGGCAGAAACGAAGTCAAAACCTTTTGTGCAAAGGCAAAAAAAAAAAAAAATCACTATAAAGAGGAAGATGAATCCTAAGCAGTTATTTTTTGAAAAAGATTTTGCTTTAAAATTAGAAACTCCCTCCTAACCAGGAGCACTTCAAAACACTTACTCTACATCTCAAAGGACCATACTGTGTCTGCTGCATACCGGAGCACTGATGCGACCCTAATGTTTCAGGGGGTGAATTACAGGACAATTTTTTTTTTGCATTGTTTAATCTTTTTCTCTTGTGTTTGATTTTTGCATTTTGTTTGAATAAATGTCTACCTAATTATGTTCCCACAAAGAGCATCAGAGTTTGAAAAAAATCCAGAAGTTACTAGTACAGAAAACTCTCCCTAGTCCTTTCAGGTGATTCATGTTGGATTATGAGATGAATTTAATTTGTTTTTGGAGGGGGAACGGCATGTACAGTACCTGCCAAAAAGTATATCCATATCTTATGCTTGGGAAACTTGAAGGCTACTTTTAGGGCACGTGATATGGTGAAATTCAGTTAACTTCCCGGTAAGGGAGACCTTCTACTGGATTATCTGGGTGAATCTTAAATGGCTTCATATATGTCATAGTAGGAAAGATACAGAGGGATTTTGGAAGAGGAGGCAAAGTGACTGTAGAGGCAGAGATTGGAGAGATGGGCTACAAGCTAAGAAACTTCTGAGGCCATTATAAGCAAAGAAAAGATTTTTTTTCTACATCTCTGTTTAGCTATGTGATTATGTTGATTCAGTTGTGTCCTCCAGAGTCATGAAAGAACACATTTCTTTTGTGTATCATCGTGGCCTATAACATTTGTTATAGTAGTCATGAAGAGGCTAATACATATTATTTCGTATAAATAAATGAAAATGGCTACTTTCTGTGCTTTACTTATTTTTCTTATATTTATTTTAGTGTTAAAGATTTATTTACTTAATTTTATGTGTATGAGTGTTTTGTCTGCATGTATGTATGTAGACAATGCACATGGTTGGTGCCTAAGGAAGAGGAAGTCAGATCTCCTGAAACTGGAGTAAGGGATGGTTGTTAGCCATCATGTGTCTGCTGGGGACTGAACACAGGTCTTTAAAAGCAACAAGTGCTCTTTACTACTGAGCCATCTTTCCAGTCCCTTTAATATATCTATTATTTGTTCTTTATTTATTTATATATATTTAGTGTGTGTACGATAGTGTGTATATGTGCACACATACTTCCTTGTGACTAAAAAAGTCAGAAGAGGATGTCAGATCCCCCGGAGCCAGCTGGAGTTATAGGCAGCTGTGAGCCACCTGATGTTGATGTTGAAAGCCAAACTGGTTCTCTGCAAGAGCAGTCAACACTCTTACCTGCATTGCCATCTCTGCAGCCCCAATAGGTAAATTTCATATTACCTAGAAAATAGATACTTTAAAGATAGTAGACTCTTTTGTAAGAAGTACAAGCCAGGTAAAATGCAAAGTGAGTTGTAGAGGAACTTGAAACATTTTGTTAAGGTTTCTTAATATTTGGGGCCCAACTGTTAACAGATAAGGTCTAAGATAAACAGCTCTCACATTTCACCCTGATATATCTCAGTTTTGTGCCTGTAGCTCACTGGATTGGTCACGAGTTCCACAGTTTGAGTGGAAGTTTGAGTAGAGAACATTTCGAAATGTGGAATGCCACAAGGGTTAGTAATTCAAGGTGGAAGGATGGTGGGTAGGAAGATGTGGGTGGATCTGAGAAGAGTTGTGGAAATTGAATATGATCAAAATATGTTGTATCACATTTTCAGAGAATTAAAAATATTAAAACAAATCAAGTGTTATAAGATGATATAAAAAAGCCAATAGAAGGGATAAAAATTTATTTCCCTGTCTACCTTCCCTCCTTTGTTTCTCATGGTCAAGCTTTTACTGACAGCAACCCAGTCTGGATTTGAGCAATTCTGTCCTGAGTGATGGCTTGGGAAGCCATGCCCTTTCACTCAGATGGGGTATATTACACGAAGTTCATGAAGTTCAATAAGTGTGTGTAGACTTGTGAGTCAGGAAGTCAGTTCATTCAGGCTCAGTGCTTTAATTTGGAAGGACGATAGTTGTGCCAGTGAGAAGCTGGTATAGAGAAGGATGGTTGGGAAGGGGATGAATGAAACAAAGGGGAATGATACATTTGTATGAAGATACCATGGTGAAGCATGTTATCAATATTTTACATGCCAATTTATGAATAATTTAAAAACATGTATGATATGAAGTACATATTTGCCATACAAATCTATAACATTAAGTCCATTGATAATGTAACATGACCATTCATTTCCATGGCTTTTCAACCTGTAAAATTGAGACTATTCTATTAAACAACCACTCACACTCCCCGCCCCTCCCAACCTGGAAAGCAGCCACCATTCATTCTGCTCTGTGCCTCGTAACTAACTAACTACCTCAATATCTTATACAGGTGGAATCATACAGCATTTGTCTTCTTGTGGTGGCATAACCTCATGTATAGTAATATTTTCCATGGTTATCTCAGATGACAGCACATAGCAGTTGCAGTCCTTAATGTTGAATATTTCATTGTGTGTACATGCCACATCTCTGGCTATCTGTTCATCCAAAAGAGTTACACCTTATATGTGCTAATGTTTCTTTGAACACAAATGAGCAGATATATTTGAGATTCTGCTTTTCAATTCCACTGGATGTATACCCAAAAGTGAAACTACTGGATCATGTAATGATACCTTTTTAATTTTTGAGCAACTGTCAAATTGCTTTTCAGAATGACTATATGTTTTCATGTTCTTGTCTTCAGCTATAGGGGTCTACTTTCCCCACATACTTCCCAAACTTCTGGTCATTTTTACATGTAACAGAATATTTTTATCTATAAACACTTATATTTATTAGTATTTAACAAACACCTATAAAATACTTAAATCCTATAACCTAAAACATATAATCTAAAATCTGTAATCTATTTAAGAACACCCTAATACCTATCTAAGAACACTTAAGTAACACTATTTTAACTTTCTTAAACGCATATTAACATTCTTAGCATATGTCCATGAAGAGTGACTTGGTTTATGGCAGTCCTGGAAGATAGTCCTTTTCAAAATTAAAGTTTGTTGGGCTTACTTTGCCAGTCCACAAGGCTGGTTTATTTCAAGCACCAAATTGTACCTGGTTTATAAAGTCAGTCTGTTCCAACTGCCAAACTGAGCCCAGCCTTTTGCACAGGCTTCACAGCCTGATTTCAGAACTTTGCTTGCTTTGCTTACCTTTTGGCGCTCTGGGACCCCAAGACAGACACTTTCAAGGAACTCATATGGTTTTATGCCATGCTTTTGCCTTGGGCTATCGGAGCCTAAATTCTCTTAATGGTAAACCTTGCTATGCACTTCTCCAGCATGACTTCTCAGTCGGTGAGGGCAGGAGGAAGAGAACGAATTGCATGGAGTTCTCTGGCTTATATATCGATTTATTTCACGATCCTTGGGGGAGGGTCTACACAGTCTCTCATGATTTCCTTGGAGGAAAGCTGTTTATGGAACCCCCCTGGGTGGTTGTGAGAAGCAGCTAAGATATTTGAAGTGAAAATATTTTTACACACAAGATGGTGTTAAATAAACGGAATATATTCTTACTGAGAATAGTGATTAAAGGCCTCCTTCAAGTACACCAAGAAACAAATACTTGACTTTGATGCTTCAGAAAATAAATGTGAATCCAACTGAAACCAAACTTTGCTACTCTGCATTCTTACCACACACACAAAATGGAATGCTGGATGGATCCTCTACTCACAACACAGTTTTTGACATGACTAACTTTCCTGAGGGTACCTACAAGCTTTCCCTCTTTTCTTTCTACCTGAGATGTCCACCATCAGCAGCAGATTACATAATCCAGCTCTAGTCAGAGAGTGAGCAAAAAGGACTTAATGACAAATACCTTGCATCTTCTCCAGTACTTGAAATGGAATTGCCTACTTTTTCTGAACAACTTGATTCTTGGCTAATTGCCTGGCCCTGGACTGAGCTTAGTACAGGTAGTGGTCCATTTATGGAAACTTGCTTAATTGTAGACAAAGTTCCAAAAGTCAATCAAATCCAAACATTTTATCAACTAGAATTGCCTTTAGTGAATCGGTTACTCGTTTAGCAAGTGTTTATTGTGCCTAGACTATGTACTGGGTAGGCACTTGTTTAGGCCACTAGAGCTAGAACTCCAGTCATTCAAAAATCATTAGGTAAAATGAACAGAGCAGATTCTTAGTACAAAACCAAGATCAGTTGTCCTTTAAGTCAGTAAAGGTTTGCACTGTTGGAATGTAGAAACTTTTGTTAAATTCTGCACTGTAGTTCTCACCATATCCACATTGACTGGTGGTTTGTGTTCTAGTAGAGAACATTGTATTGAGTCCTGAGAACTTTGTTATGTGGTGTTGTGAATTTGTTCTTGCTAAATTTAATTGGATTATTTTTCTGATTAGGAATTCAAATATGTCCATGGTAGAATACTTACAAATGTAGAAGAAAAACATTAGCCACAACAACAATAAAATTACATCTTTTAACCTAACAACTATGTGCTGTTCATTAAAGCATTTTAATATTTTCTTTCATATATCACATGTGTTTGTGGTATGTAATTGTCATTTTTACACATACATATACTCATACTTATAGCATAAGCTGTGTTTTCTCAGATTCAACCAACCATTAGTTGGAAATGTTCAAACATATGTACTCACCCTGAAAACATACATATAAGCAGAATTATATGGAATGAAAGGGTTATAGTCAGGAGAATATATGAATATACATAAACATATATGCATGCAATAACAATTAATGAAAGAGAGGTCATGAATTGGAAGGAGAGTGGAAATGGGTATATGAGAAGGTTTGGTGGGAGGAAAGGGAAGAAGAAATGTAATTAATTTATAATCTCAAAACTTAAAAAAAATTTAAAATACCTGGTGACAACACCCAAAGTACCTATATCAAACATGCACAGATGCTTTCTGGGGGTTATTCTCTAAATGTTACCTTAAGATAACTATATATATATCACACACACACACACACACACACACACACACTAGGTATTAAGAGCAGTCTATAAGTGATTTAAGGCAGTGGCTCTCATCCCAAGGGTAGTGACATCTTTGGGGTTGACTGACCATTTCACAAGGGTCGCATGTCAGTTGTCCTGCATATCTTATTCATAACAGTAACAAAATTATAGTTATGAAGTAACAACAAAAAATACTTTTACATATACATATCTCAGTGCACATTCACCTTAAGTTGTTGTAGCTTAATGTTAGGTTCTTTCTGATAGCTTACTATAAGAAATATATCAAAATATGTACAAAAGCATTATCATAACTTTTGGCAATTTCTTCATATTATTTCTGAGAAATAAATTTCAACTGTATATGCTATGACATTTCAAAGGCTCTTAGTATCTGTTTCCTTGACTCAGAGCTTATATAAAATTACATTCACAGCAGCACTGTATAGGAGTTTGTATCTCTTACATTCCTGCCAGGACTGACTATTCATTTTTAAAAAAAATTCATTCTTAGTGGATGTTCCATAGATTTTATTTGCTTTTCTAAGACTTTTTATAAGCTTCATTTCATGATTATTTGTTCTTTTGATGACTTGCAAAGCTGTTGTTACACTCCCTTTGTTCATTTTCTTTCTCGTGAGGGGATGTTCTGTGACGGTAAACTTCTTCCACTCTTTTGGGACCTAACTAGACACATTTTGAGCTGAAGAGTGATAGATAATCAGATACGTTTTCTCTTTCTGCTTAATAGTGTAAAACATTTGAACAAAACACATGGGAAGAGATTTAAGCATATTTACACAGTACTTGTCTCACATGTACCGCCTCTCTCCCATTTTAAATATATTAAATTAAAATTTTTAGCTGCCAAGTGGCACAGACTGGCAATATATACATACTCCATAGTCACACAGCAGACTAGCAGCTAACGTCACGATTTATGTATGTGTGCTCAATTAGAAACGAGTCTAGTGCCAAGTTCATCACAAGTTTGCCATAAACTAAAGTTCGTTACTGTTGCATGACAAGAAATATTGAATAGAACTGTTTACATTTGTTCTAATTTCTCTCAAATAAAAAAGAGAATTTTAGGAAGCCTTTCATGCTGGTAGAGCTACCATTTATTGGATACTGGCCAGGTACTTAATACTTTTAAGTACTTGATTTATACTCAGTGATTTAGTCTTCACAGCAGCTTGTAAGGTACTTCATGTACTCAGTCCCATTTTTTGTACAAGAAGTTGAGGCTTGACAAGTTCAAACAACTTTCACAAGATAATTAAGTGAGTAAGTGGGTACTGTTGTAAGTTCATCCTAGACAGTTGGCCTTGGCCTTTTATACAAGCATCTGTTTAGAAATCCTTCAGATAATTTATTTACTGAACACCTTCAGTAGGCTAGATACTGCAATCAACTAAACGAGAGAAAAGATAAAGTAAGGTACTTTAATTTTTTTCAAAAGTGTACAAATAAACTAAGGTAAGTACTGTGGAGAAGGCCAAAGATTATATGGAAACAGAAAGGAAATATATTAAGCTCAGGAACCGGGAGATGAAGTCTTGAGGGATCCAATAATATAGATGTCTTAGGCATTCCCTCAGAAGCTTGGGAGTGCTCTGAAGTGCAGTACTCTGGGAATGCACACTGTAAAGTGTTGAAAGAGTGAACAAACCTATCCAGATAGACAATTAACATGTCTTTAATGCATCATAATATACATAATAGATAACACATCAGCATCTCTCTTTGTAACAGGCATCAAGACCTTAGTAGGCCCAAGACTTTAGCACAACTGATGCGATGATGTGTCAGTTGGAAGTATCTGAATTTCAAGCTATCATGGAAGTATCAGTCAAGCCATAAAACTCAGCACATAGATAGTACCACCAGCCCAAATGAAAACAAAGGCCTAATCCATCAAAGTCTATAGTTTTTGGAAAGTCTCTAAACATTCTAACCTTGCTTTTTGACTTATGTAGTTCTGTTTATCATTAACTGTTCTTGCTAACTGAAGTGTGGAAACCCAGGATATGATTTTTGTGCTTAAAAAATCTCACCCCCAGAAAGGCTTGGGGGTATCCTAGAATATTGAACACCCAGTAAAGT
This sequence comes from Lophiomys imhausi, assembly GCA_907164525.1. Lineage (NCBI taxonomy): Eukaryota > Metazoa > Chordata > Mammalia > Rodentia > Muridae > Lophiomys > Lophiomys imhausi. The sequence continues at coordinate 10,843,422 of CAJQZJ010031998.1, read as the reverse complement.
TGTCAGCTGGCTAAGAAAGACTTTCTATTATCTTAAACCTATGTCCTAGTAGCCCTCTTTGGTGAAGACCCCAAGTTCTGGATAGTTTTATGTCAACTTGAAACAAGCTAAAGTCATCTGAGAAAAGGGAACATCAATTAAGAAAATGCCTCCATAAGATCAGCAGATGCCTCCATTGTAGGCAGGTCTGTAAGGTATTTTCTTAACTAATGATTGATGAGGGAGGGCCCAGCCCATTCTGGGCAGCATCATCCATGGGGTGGTCATGGCTTCCTGACAAAACCATGAGGAGAAAGTCATGGCATTTCATTTCAGCAATAGAAACCCTAACTAAGACATCCCACATTAGTAGGCTTGTTATTCAAAGCTTTATGTGTAACTGAGCAAAGTACAAAGTTTCATGTGTTACAGAGAGAAACATATCAGCAAGATACTAAATGGGAGATCAACACTATTCAGACCACAGCTTCTTAAGTCTTGAGGTACCATTTGTGATACAGATGGGCATCATGCAAATTTTGGCAACATGGAATGTTTGCTGAGTGCACAACAACTGAAAAATTAACTCAAAATCAAATGAATAATGAATCTGAAGTGTTTCTGGCAGCATTTGCCAATTGTATATTTCACTGAAGCCTTGGTTTTGAACATATTGCATATATACTTTTCACTGTATATGGTGCTATAAACACTGCCTGAAATACCTCATCTCAGAATTCAGACTATGACATGTTATCAATCATAGGGCTTTTTGTTATACATGCAAAGTGTTCTGCTCTTACAGAAACTGAATGATGGAGTGTTCCCCTTTCTCCACAACCTTGCCAGCATGTGCTGTCATTTGAGTTTTTGAACTTAGCCATTCTGACAGGTATGAGATGAAATCTCAGAGTCTTCTTGAGTTGTATTTCTCTGATAATTAAGGATGCTGAGCACTTCTTCAACTGTCTCTCAGCCATTAGGGATTCCTCCTTTGTGAATTCTCTGTTTAGCTCTGTTCCCCATTTTTGATTGGATTATTTGGTTTCTTGGCATTTAATTTCTTGAGTTCTTTGTAAATTTTGGATACTAGTCCTCTGTCAGATGTGGGGTTGGTGACGATTTTTTCCCAATCTGTAGGCTGCCGCTTTTTTTTTTTCGAATGACAGTGTCTTTTGCCTTACAGAAGCTTTTCAGTTTCATGAGGTCCCATTTATTGATTGTTGATCTCAGGTCCTAAGCTGTTGGTGTTCTGTTCAGGAAGTTGTCACCTGTGTCAATGAGTTCAAGGGTTTTTCCACTTTTTCTTCTAGTAGATTTAGTGTGAATGGCCTTATGTTAAGGTCTTTGGTCCACTTGGACTTAAGTTTTGTGCAAGGTGATAAAGTATGGGTCTAATTTTATTCCTTTACATGTTGACATCCAGTTAGACCAACACCATTTGTTGAAGATGCTGTTGTTTTTCCATTGTATGATTTTGGCTTCTTTGTCAAAAATTAAGTGATCATAGGTGTGTGGGTTCATTTCTGGGTCTTCAATTCGATTCCATTGATGCACCGGTCTGTTTCGATACCAGTACCATGCTGTTTTTATTACTATTGCTCTGTAGTACAGCTTGAAATCTGGGATGGTGATGCCTCGGAGTGCAAGCTTGCATAACCACTATGGAAATCACTTGGGCGATATCTTAGAAAACTTGGAATAGCTCTACTTCAAGACCCAGCCATACCACTTCTGGGTATACATCCAAATGATTCCTCACCAAACCACAAGGACATTTCCTCATCTATGTTCATAGCAGCCTTATTTGTAATAGCTAGAAACTGGAAACAACCCAGATGTCCCTCAACTGAAGAATGGATTAAAAAGCTGTGGTACATCTACACAATGGAATACTACTCACCCATCAGAAACAACAAAATCATGCAATTTGCAACCAAATGGATGGAACTAGAGAAGCTCATCCTGAATGAGCCAACCCAGACCCAGAAGGATGCACATGGCATCTATTCACTTATAGTAGGATTTTAGCTATATAGTACAGGAGGATAACTATAGTACAGCCAACGCACCAAAGAGAACAGGAACATAGATTTTGTTTCCTGTCAATGAGACACTTTGCCCTAGTGGGGCTGCCTTATAGGCCCCCAGTGTAGAAGGAGGCTCTTGGCCCTCATATGACTGCTGTACTGGGGTGGGGAACTGATATGTAGGTACACTCCACTCTGGAGGAGTGGGAAGGAAGGGATGGGGGTATAGGGTGGATGGGTGGGACTGGGAGGGGTTGAAAGGGGTACTGTGATGGATATGTAACCTGAAGTAATAAATACATGTAAAAAAGAAACTGAATGGTTTAATTACAGAATATAAAGACATTCAATATTTTCTCAATATCTCCTCATAGTGTGTTAACTATCAAATTAATATACCTTCATATTGTGTGAGGATTTTTGATTGTTACAAATTCTTTAAGAATTGCTCCAAATGCCATTGTTCCCAGTTTTTTGGATATAAACATACTCACCTTTTCTTCTGGAATTCCAATATACTTTTCCCCCTTATGGTTATTCATTGACTTTGTGACATGTCTTCTCTTTTATTTATTTTTTTCTAATTTTTGAGACCCAAAGACTCTCCATACATATCACCATTACAAAGTTTTGTCGCAGAACCTGTCCTAATGACTACACATCCCATCCTGGTTTTCAGAGAAGTGCTTCAGATATACATACATTCTTTCACAAAAACAGAGATTCTGAAGCCAACTTTCCAAATCAAACAGTTTGGGCAATATAGATTCTTAAATCATACACACCCTTACTGCTTTTGTCAATTGAATGAAATCTTTCTTCTTAGTCTTTGAACCACAGATACAAAAGTGGTCATTATCACATGTTCTTAAGCATAACTGTAAGCCTTCTTTTTCTTACCTTTGTTAATAATATTAAAGAGAGTCAGGAGGTGTTTTGGTAACATCCTATATTTTCAACCCCACTTAATAATGCAAAAAGAATGGATTTCAGTCTGGGTTATATGTAGCCAAGAACATTTATTAATAAAGGATTATGAAATGTGAGCTCTTTAAAACCCTTTTCCATGCAAATGAACATTGAGATGAAAGTTCAGTCTTCTGTGCCAAGCAATTCTTGCCTTTCAACTTCTGTATTAAACAATACTGATGAGACATAGTAAGTTAGCTCCTTGCTCCAGGAAATACCTGAACCTGGAAGATAAGGCTTGAATCTGGCAGACACTCCTTATCCAGAGTCACAGCCTGGGCATCAAGACCTCTTTCAAGGCTCCTTCTCACTGTGCCACCAATCCAAGCTTTACATTTCATCAGATCTGCAGAATCTTAACTGCTCTCTCCCTTGCATGACCTATCTTAAACCATTCTGAAACCTTATAAATATTCTCCCCTAATCTCTTCCTTCTCTGCTTAGACCCAATCAGGTCTCTATTGAGGCAATGCTTGTCTTCATAAGGTTCTATCTAAGAAACTTAGCTTTTCTGGACCAATAGTTATGGTGGTGATCTTTTGAGAGTAGAACAAATAAAACATCCTCAAGAATCTCATAAGGCACATAGTCTCAGGAGCTGGTACTGATGCTGAGCATGGTATTTTCTGTCTAGATTCTCAGGGGATGTTACAGGTGTAGACCCTGGTGCTTCCTATCTAGAGACTTTCTGGCTGTGATGGATTGAAAAGATACTTCTCTGCATTAGAGCTATAATTTCTTTTATTTTCAACTACTAAATGTCTCCTAGGAATAAGATATTTTTGTATAAAAATCCCGGTCAGGTAAATTTGTCATGTGACCAAAGACATTGTCTCTGTGTTCTGCACTTGCTGATGCATTTGTTTAAGATCATCAAACAGGGGAGATCCAAGATGGGGCCATCCATATAGCATTTTATCTGAGTAGTAGATGAATGAGATTAGTCACTTTAGAGTGAATGTGAGGTCCCGAAGCCGACTGTGACACACAGATGTTGTCTGAATTTCCACGGTGAACACTGAGACTGGTCACCACATGAAACAGCTAACACAGTTCCCAGGAACATCACCCTGAGATCAGCCAGCTTGGTTATCTGTCTGGAGAGGAATGCTGGCCAGAGCAGATCTAGCCCACAAGCAGAGCCAGCCCAGGGCTCCAGCCACAGATCAGTGGCCCTTCCTGTTGGCCCCATATCCAGCATGAACTTGGACCTGTCCACCCAACCAGGAAAAACAGTGGGACCACAAGAGCAAAGGTAAGTAAGATTTTCTTTCTGGAGTTCCCAACATGGCGGCACAGTGCCCACTGTAGCTGAGCGGCAGAGACCTAACCCAGCCATAGCAAAGCAATTAGGAGCCAAGACTGACTACAAACAGAGCTGGCGACTGTGTGTTCTTCACAAATATTTGGGGGGGGGGTCACTCACCCTAGCACCCAAGCTTTGGAGGTAGTCAGCAACAGGCACAGTGAGGCTGGCACCCTTGTTGGGTGGAGCTCCCTGCCTGTAATGTCAGGGAGGGAGAACACAGGCTCAACCACAGCTCTATATGCCTTTCTGAGGAGACCCATCAGCTCTCAGGTCCTTACAGGATAGCCCCCTCCCCACTCCAATCCCCTGTATATTGGTCCAATTGGGTCACAACCAGTTGATGAGAGTGAGAATCACTCTCTGAGAGCCAGTCTATTACAGAAACCTACCCACCATCTGGAGGTGGACACCAGGATCTCAGGATCACCCAGTCCCCAGGACAGGGAGTTTTCCTGAGCACCAAGGTCAACTGACATCAGAAACAAACAAACAACACCAAGGTCAATCATATGACAAAAGGCCAGTGTAAGAACATGGTAAAAACAAAACAAAACACACACACACACACACACACACAAAACCGTCAAAGCAATATGATGTCTCCAGAACCTAGCTATAATGCTACAGACAATTCTGGACATCCTAACATGATTGAAACAAAGGAAAATGACCTTAATCCTATGCTTATATATTAATAATAGAAGGCTTAAGGGAGGAAATCAAATATCTCAGAGAGCAAAAACAAAATCCTGCAAAAGAGGTGATGGAAATGAATAAAGCCCTTAAAAGAATGGAAGGCCTGAAAGGAAAGTTGAAGCAATAAAGAAAAACAAGCCAAGACACCCATAGAACTGAAAAACCTTAAGAAAAGAAAAGGAACTACAGACACAAGCATCACCAACAGAATACAAAAGATGGAAGAAAGAATCTCAGGTACAGAGGATAAAATGGAAGGAATTGATACATCTGTCAAAGAAAATGTAAAATCTAATAAACTCCTGACACAAAACCTTCAGGAAATCAAGGACACTATGAAAAGACGAAATCTCAGAATAATAGGAATAGAAGAAAGAGAAGATTCCCAGCTCCATGGACCAGAAAATATCTTCAACAAAATCATTGAAGAGAATTTCCCAAATTTAAAAAAAGAGATGCCTATATAACTGTACAAGAAGTTTACAGAACTCCAAATAGATTAGACTAGAAAAGAAAATCTTCCCTCCACATAATAATCAAAGCACTAAATGTACAGAACAAAGAAAGAATATTAAAAGCTGCTAGGGAAAAGGGTCACGTAACATATAATGGCAAACCTATCAGAATCACACCTGACTTTTCCTCAGAGACACTAAAAGCTAGAAGGGCCTGGACAGATGTCTTGCAGACCCTAAAAAACCACAAATGCCAGGCCAGACTACTATTCCCATCAAAATTGTCAATCAACATAAGATGAAGAAAACAAGCTATTTCATGACAAAGCTAAATTCAAACAATATCTATACACAAATCCAACTCTACAGAAGATGTTAGAAGAAAAATTCCAACCCAAAGAGGTTAACTACACACAAGAAAGTACAGGAAGTAAATAACACTCCTGCAGTAAAACCAAAAGAAGAGAAGCTCACTCACACACTATTTTCACCAACATCAAGATGGCAGGAAGTAACAATCACTGGTCATTAATATCTCTCAACATCAATGGACTCAATTCCCCAAATAAAAAGACACATACTAGCCGAATGGATGTGAAAACAGAATTCCATATTCTGCTGATTACAAAAAATACACCTCAACCAAAAAAGATAGGCATTATCTCCAAATAAAGGGCTGGAAAAAGATATACCAAGCAAATGGACCCAAGAAGCAAGTTGGACTGGCCATTCTGGTATCCAATAAATTAGACTTTCAACCAACATTAATCAAGGGATGGGGAAGGACACTTCATACACATGAAAGGAAAAAAATCCACCAAGATGAAATTTCAATACTGAACATCTATGCCCCAAATGTAAGACCACCCACATTTGTTAAAGAAACACTACTGAAGTTCAAATCCCACATTGAACCTCACAGATTAATACTGGGAGACTTCAACACACCACTCTCACCACTGGACAGATCAACAATGCAGAAACCAAACAGAGAAATAATGAACCTCACAGATGTCATGAATCAAATGGACCTAATTGATACCTACAGAACATTTCACCCCAAAACAAAAGAATATACTTCATTCTTCACACCTCATGGAACCTTCTCCAAAATTGACCGTATGGTCAGTCACAAAGCAATCCTCAACAGATACAGGAAAACTGAAATTACCCCTTGTAACTTATCAGGCCATCATGGAATAAGGCCAGACTGCAACAATAACAAAAACAACAGAAAGCCTGCAAACACATGGAAACTGAACAACTCTCTCTACTCAATGACCGCTGGATCAGGGAAGAAATAAAAAAAGAAATTAAAGTCTTCTTAGAACTCAGTGAAAATGAAGGCACAACATACCCAATCTTATGGGACACACTGAAAGCAGTGCTAAGAGGAAAGTTTATAGCACTAAGTGCCTTCAAAAAGAAACTGGAGAATTCCCATACTGCGACCTAAAAGCACACCTGAAAGAACTAGAACAAAAAGAAGCAAACACTCCCAAGAGGAGCAGACAAGAGGAAATCATCAAACTCAGGACTGAAATCAACAACATAGAAACAAAAGGAACAATACAAAGAATCAATAAGACTAAGAGCTGGTTCTTTGAGAAAATCAACAAAATAGACAAGCCCTTAGCTAAACTAACTAAAAGGCAGAGGGAAAATACCCAAATCAGCAAAATCAGAAATGAAAAGGGAGAAATATCAACAGACATCGAGGAAATCCAAAAAATCATTAGGTCCTACTTCACACACACTTGATATGAGCTTATATGTTTTTTTCTTATATATAAAGGATGTTTTCGCTGTTTGGCATTAAAAAGGCAGTTAAGAGGTTTAAAAGTCTGTAAATAAATTAAGGCTTACTACAATTCAACCTGGTTTTCTAAACCTCTAAGAGTTGAAGTAATTTGGAGCTAAGGTAAAATATTTGAGAAAGGTGGTGTTAGCCCAAGCCTTTAACTCCAGCAGAGACAGGAGGGTCACTATAGAGTTAGTTCTAGAGTTACAATGAACAGGGTGGTGATGGTGCACACCCTTAATCCCATCATTTGAAAGCAATACACCCTTAATTCCAACACACTGGAGACAGAAGCAATGCAGAGCCCTGAGTTGAAGGCCAGCCTGACACAAAGCAAGCTCCAAATAGAGAAAAACTAAGATCCAGAGGTGGTGGTGCACATCTTTAATGCCATCAGTTGGGAGGCACATGCCTTAGATCCCAACACTTAGAATGCAGAGACAGGCACATAGGACTTGGAATGATTTAAGTTTAAAAGCTACTCACAAAAGGCTTGCTGATAGCTGAGTAGTATTCCATTGTGTAGATGTACCACAGTTTTTAATCCCTTCTTTGGTTGAGGGACATCTGGGTTGTTTCCAGTTTCTAGCTATTACAAATAAGGCTGCTATGAACATAGATGAGGAAACTTCCTTGTGATTTGGTGAGGAGTCATTTGGATGTATACCCAGAAGTGGTATGGCTGGGTCCCAAGGCAAAGCTATTCCAAGTTTTCTAAGATATCGCCAGACTGACCTACATAGTGGTTGCACAAGCTTGCACTCCCACCATCAATGGAGGAGGGTTCCCCTTTCTCCACACCCTCGCCAGCATGTGCTGTCATATGAGCTTTTGATCTTAGCCATTCTGACAGGTGTGAGATGGAATCTCAGAGTCAGTCATCTTGAGCTGTGTTTCTCTGATGATTAAGGATGCTGAGCATTTCTTCAAGTGTCTCTCGGCCACTAGGGATTCCTTCTTTGTGAATTCTCTGTTTAGCTCTGTTCCCTGTTTTTTGATTGGATTATTTGTTTTTTGGCATTTAATTTCTTGAGTTCTTTGTAAATTTTGGATATTAGCCCTCTGTCAGATGTGGGGTTGGTGACGATTTTTTCCCAATCTGTAGGCTGCCATTTTGTTCGAATGACAGTGTCTTTTGCCTTACAGAAGCTTTTCAGTTTCATGAGGTACCATTTATTGATTGTTGGTCTTAGGTCCTGAGCTGTTGGTGTTCTGTTCAGGAAGTTGTCACCTGTGCCAATGAGTTCAAGGGTTTCTCCACTTTCTCTTCTTTTAGATTTAGTGTGACCAGCCTTATGTTAAGGTCTTTGATCCACTTGGATTTAAGTTTTGTACAAGGTGATAGGTATGGATCTAATTTCATTCTTTTACTTGTGGACATCCAGTTGGACCACAACCATTTTTTGAAGATGCTGTCCTCTTTCCATTGTATGGTTTTGGCTTCTTTGTCCAAAATTAAGTGACCATAGGTGAGTGGGTTCATTTCTGGGTCTTCAATTCAATTCCATTGATCCACTGTTCTGTTTCTATACCAGTACCATGCTGTTTTTATTACTATTGCTCTGTAGTACAGCTTGAAATCTGGGATGGTGATACCTCCAGATGTTTTTTTATTGTGTAGGATTGATTTAGCTATTCTGGATTTTTTGTTTTTCAGAAACAATGAAATCATGCAATTTGCAGCCAAATGGATGGAACTAGAGAAGCTCACCCTGAGTGAGCTAACCCAGACCCAGGAGGATGCACATGGCATCTATTCACTTATACTCGGATTTTAGCCATATAGTATAGGATAACTATATTACAATGAATGCACCAAAGGGAACATGAACATAGACTTTGTTTCTTGTCAGTGAGACCCTTACCCTAGTGATGCTGCCTTGTAGGCCCCCAGTGTATGAAGAGGCTCTTGGCCCTCATATGATTGCTGAACTGGGGTGGGGGACTGTTATGTAGGGACACTCCACTCCAGAGGAGTGGGATGGAAAGAATAGGGGGTAGAGGGTGAGAGAGCAGGACTGGGAGGGGTGGAAAGAGGACACTATAATGGAGATGTAATCTGAAGTAATAAATAAATAAATTAACATAATATGAGACAAAAAATAAAATAAAATATGTTGCACATTAAAAAAAGGCATGCTGAAATTCAAATTCAAAGTGAAATGTCCTTTGAGATCTCAAAATATATACACTTAAAGGTTTGTTTAGTTCTAAAATATCAAAATAATTTTTTTTTAAATCTCAATTGAAATATAATACTTTTTATATTGTCAAAAAAACCCAATTTGCTCCAGGAAAATATTACCGCCCCCCCCCTGAAAAAAGTAGTGTCCCAGAGTTATGATTAGGGCAGGGCTCTATTCTTATCTTTCTAGGAGATTAAAAGAATCCATTGAAGGAATCCAGAGACAAGTGGATAACTGAAACCTCAGAAGAAAACAGATCAGACACCAAAGAAGACAAGTAGTCCAGATGATTCAGCCTCACAGACTTCCTCAATAGCCGTTCCTCAAAAATCTACAACCATAGCAACTCAAAATTGCTAAGATTGTTTAACCCCACAGACTGTTCCAGCCAGAACTTGAGTAAACCCTTGAAGTTCAGCTTCTGTCTACAAACTTCTTAGGACATTTAAATAGCTGAGCACAAAAGGACTGAACATCAAGTGATTCTATTAACATGCTTATCCATTTTTCTATTCTTATTTGGGCCCCAAACAGGTTTACCACATCCCAAATCATTAGGAAGTAATTTTAAGAGAGCGATATCCCATCTCCAGAAGGCTGTGTGGGTGAGTTTTTCCCTGCTTTGGTCATTTGATGGGTTATAGATACTTGTTATTTAGAGGGAGAGATTGCAAGCTGTTAAACGGTCTTTTAAAATAGGTTTTGGAGGTTAGACCCAGCGATTTCTCTTTTTCTTTTCTGTATCCTTCTTTGTATCCTATGTAGGGGTGAAAAGACTTGAGAAAACATGGGATATAGACATAATATAGGACTGATAAAGAAAAAGGGATAGATTATTGAATATGCTCTTATATCTTTGTATTTTGATACAAAATTAAGATTATATTGGGCTACATTGGTATTGATCTCTGCATATTGCTACAAAACTAAGGTTAACTCTTTTTAAGTTATTGTACCTAGTTAATGCTTAAAAATGAAATGTGAACTTTTGGCCTTTTGTTAACAACTCTCATAAACTGTTTAGAATAATTATGAAATGCAAACTAATAGTCATTTTGTTAGGTACTAGGTAGTCTATCACAGTTATTTTCTTAGTTATTCAGAAATCAAGTTGCTAAGAGACAAGCAACTTTTGCTTATCCAAAAATCAGGAGTTAGATAGGTGGTCTTCAAAAATCTCAAGAGATCTATAGAATATGGCATTCATAGATGTTTTCTTAACTTAAGATTTTCTTGATATCAAGATATGTTAGCTCCTGACAGCACCCCCTCCCTATTCTATACCAAGTAGATGATAAACATCAAAGAATCTCCAGTTGGAGATGGTTGAGTTAGTGGCAAACCTGACACTTGGCAAGAAAAATCCCTTGCTTCAACTGCAGACAGACTGCTGTCCCAAAAGGACAAAACTCTGAAGCAGGTAAGCCCACAGCCTAGCTGTCTCAAGACAGGGTAGGCAAGTCCTTTATAAATCTTGCTTTACAATTAATGTCTGTTAGAGAAACAGGGCCAAACACCTGAAGATTGATGCTGTAATGCATGGAGAGAAATTGGGAACTGTTCAGGCAGCCAGTTGTATGTCATTTCTTAGTTTTGGAGGCTGCTGGCCCTGCACTTCCTGTATAATCATATATATTTATACTTCTCAGTTCTCTGATGTAGTTGAAGACTAGATAGCTATAGTCTCTTAGTTAAATTTTGAGTTGTTTAAGAATTAAGAGGGTGTTCTGGATCTGAGAAGATGTTTTTAAAATTGTGATGCAAGTTGGATGGAAGCTGAGTTGGATATAGATCTTTAAACTCAAGGAGATGGTTGCATAGTAGAATGTTAAAGACAGTTGCCAAAGACACATGGACTTGTATATAGCTAGTTAATATCTACATTGGGACATGGGGAATGTATGCTAAGCCTTTTAATTCTCATAATTGTGGCCTAGTTATTTTTGTTGTTTTGTATTGTATTTGTTATAAGATAAGAACCATTGTTGGACTGAAAGGCGGAGCTGTTGGGGGGAAATATATCTTAAACTTTAAAAAAAGGAAATAGATGGGGGGTGAGGGTGAAGTGGGTAGGAGGGTGGGACCAGAGTGGGGAGTAGGGAGGGGATTGTGATTGACATGTAACTTGAAGAATAATAAAAAAAAAGATCATCAGACAGGTAAGCTTGATAATACTATCTCTTGATGGGTTCAGAAATATTTATTGACAGCTTCTTAATGAACAAACTTTACCCTCTGTAATTGTTAAAGTCTTATAATACTTGGTTATGTGTTTTGTTTAATACATTATAGTCAGACTCAAGGCAAGTTCTAACTTTAGCCTGGATATTTTTATGATGACTCCACTAGGCTAAGGATAACATAAAAACTGAACCAGGATATGTCTTTAGAGTATTTATGGAAAGAATTGGCATTTGGATTTCTAGATTGAGTATAGAGGAAACAACCATTTCTGATAATGAATGAACCTCATCCAATTTGTTGAGAGACTTAATAGGATAAAAGATAGCCAAAGGACAAATTGCCTTTTTCTTGATGAGTTTGGATGTCCATATTCTCTTGCTCTCAAACATGGCACTACTAGTTTCAGGCCTTTAGACTAAAGGCTGCTCTTATACCATTAGCTCTTCTCTTTTTCAGGGCTTTGAATTTGAATTTTAACTATACCACTCATTTCTTAGGGTTACTTATTTGCATATCACAAAGTGTTAGATTTCTCAAAAATCTACAATCACTGGAATCAATCTTGTGCTTTTCTGCCATCTATCTATCATCTATCTATCTATCTATCTATCTATCTATCTATCTATCATCTATCTATCTGTCTATCTATCTATCATCTACCTTCTCTATGCATTCATTGTCTATTATATGTCTGTATTATCTGTCACCCATTATCTATCATGCTTGTTAATCCTGATACCATCTATTATCTATCCTTCATTTTTTAAAATCTATTTTGTATCTATCATCTATTGATTATCTAGCTAGTTAATATCTACTTATATATCAATCATCTACTTATCTATCATCTATCTTTTTATAATATTTATTTATTTATTCAAGTTAAAGATCGATCACAGCCCCCTCCCTGCTCTCCTCCCAGTCCCACTCTTCTACTTTGTACCACCTATCCTTCCCCTCCACTTATCAGCCCCTTTCAGCTCATCAGTCACATGAGGGCTAAGAGCTTTTTCTTGCTTTGGGGCCTAGCATGGCTGCTCAGCTAGGGTAAAGTACCCCACTAACAGGTAACAAATTCCAGGACTTCCTCCCCCTTCACTTACTAAGGGATCTGTATGAAAGTCAAGCTACCTATCCTCTATATTTGTGTAGGGTGTCTAGGTCTAGTCTAAGGTTCTTTCCTCCTTTTTTTTTTTTTTTTTTTTTTGGTTAGTGTTTCAGTCTCTGTAAGCCCCTAGGACCCTAGGTTGGTTGGTTATGTTGATCTTCATGTGTTGTTCTTTTCTCCTCATAATCTCTCTATTCCTCCTCGCTCTCATATACATGACTCCCAGAGCTTCACCTAATGGTTGACTGTGTGTCTCAGCATCTGTTTTGATCTGATGCTTGGTGGAATTTCTCATAGGATAGTTATGCTAAGTTCTAGTTCCTTTGGGTCTGTGTGTTGTAGGTTAGTTATCCTGTACTATATGGCTAACATCCAGTTATAAGTGTGCCATGTGTATCTTTCTGTGTCTGGGTTAGCTCACTCAGGATGAACTTTTCTAGTTCTATCCATTTGGTTGTAAATTGCATGATTTTCTTGCTTCTGATAACTGAGTAGTATTCCATTGTGTAAATGTACCACAGTTTTAAAAAATGTTTATTTATTACTTCAAACTACATCTCCATCATAGTATCCTTTTTCCACTCCTCCTGGTTCCACTCTCCCACCCTCTCCTCACTCTCCCACCCATCCCACTCCTCTGATGTGGAGTGTCCTTACATATCAGGCCCTCTCAGTTCAACAGTCATATGAGGGCTAAGAGCTTCCTCTTGCACTGGGGGCCTACATGGTAGCACCCCTTGGGCAAATTGCCCCATTAATAGGTAACAAAGTCTATGTTCCTGATCCTTTTGGTGTGTTGGTTGTAGGATAGTTATCCTGCTCTATATGGCTAAAATCCAATTATAAGTGAGTAGATGCCATGTGCATCTTTCTGAGTCTGAGTTACCTCACTCAGGATGAGCTTTTCTAGTTCCATCCATTTGTCTGTGAATTGCATGATTTCCTTGTTTCTGATGGCTGAGTAGTATTCCATAGTGGAAATGTACCACAGGTGTTTTATCTATTCATTGGTTGAGGGACATCTGGATTGTTTCCAGTTTCTAGCTATTATAAATAAGGCTGCTATGAACATAGATGAGGATATGTCCTTGTGGTTTGGTGAGGAATTGTTTGGGTGGATACCCAGAAGTGGTATGGCTGGGTCTTGAGGTAGGGCTATTGCAAGTTTTCTAAGATATCACCAGACCGATTTCCATAGTGGTTGTACAAGTTTGCACTCACACCAGCAATGGAGGAGTGTTTCCCTTTCTCTACAACCTCACCAGCATGTGTTGTTCTTTGAGTTTTTGATCTTAGCCATTCTGACAGGTGTGAAATAAATCTCAGAGTCGTCTTCAGTTACATTTCTCTGATGACTGAGGATGTTGAGCATTTCTTTGATTGTCTCTTGTCCCTTAGAGATTCCTCTTTTGTCAATTCGAGGTTTAGCTCTGTAGCACATTTTTTGATTGGATTATTTGGTTTGTTGGTGTTTAATTTCTTGAGTCCTTTGTAAATTTTAGATATTAGCCCTCTGTTGGATGTGAAGTTGGTGAAGATCTTTTCCTGGTTGCTGTTTTGTTCTAATGACAGTGTCCTTTGCCTTACAGAAGATTTTCAGCTATATCTATCATCTATTTATCATCTATCATCTATCTATCAATTGTCTATCTATCTATCTATATCTATATCTATCTATCTATCTATCTATCTATCTATCTATCTATC